>OY856412.1:1146862243-1146917243 GCA_963693085.1 Alisma plantago-aquatica
AAACCTGAATCCCTTCATTCGGGAACACCTGAATTCACTACTGCTCTACCCCTTGTCGGCGTATATGTATTTTAGTATGTATGTATGTATGGCTCAAACTCGAGTCCCTTCATTGGAGAAAACCTAAATTTACTAGTGTACTACTCCTAACTAACTAACTAACTAACTATATATATATATATATATATATATATATATATATATATATATATTTGTGTGTGTGTGTGGTGTTGTGTTGTGTGCGTAGTTGTGGTTAGACGCCGAGGGGATACTAAATTGAGAAATTTTTGTCTCATGGCTCAAAACTGAGTCCCTTCATTGGAAAAAAACTGAATTCATCAGCATTCTATCACTCATCGACTAATATATATATATATGTATATAGGTTATATATTCATTTCATGTGTGGATAACTAACTTTTGTTTTCTGTGGATTTGTTTTATAACAGGAAGGCACAAAATTGTGATGAGATAACCAAAATTGTATAGAAAGACTCGTTTTGCAAATATATCTTGTAATTTTTTTGTCCCTTTGAAAATAGTAAAAATGCTATTTATGAAAAAATAGTAAACAGTTTATGTTGTATTACAAAATGGGTCTTTCTGTTGAAATATTTATCATTTCACTACAATTTCGCTTGTCTCATTACAAATATGTGTCTTCCTATTACAAAACAGATGCATGGGTAACTAAACTTAGCTCTCCACATAGGTAGTGATTGAATTGCCATATATATGTGTATATATATGTATATATATATATATATATATATATATATATATATATATATATATATATATATATATCTATATATATATATGTGTGTGTGTGTGTGTGTGTGTATTGGAAACATGGGCATAGAGTATAGAAGCATAAACAAAAATTTTATCTATTTGTATTCCCATAACAGCAATATTGTGTCAACTAATATGAAATAGGAAGGATGGTTTTAGCGAGTTATACCTGGTCTAGGAGCAAGTCCATCAATAAAATTCACTTCTTTGCAACTACTGACAAGTTGCTCTTGGATGGTGGTTGTGCATCTCCTGGTCTTTTTCACGAACAACTATCTACACAACCTCTATGGCGACTCTGGTCATCTAGACACAGACTACAGGTTGACTTTTCTCTCTGAGCAGCAAGTAAAGGACTCCTGCCACTAAAGTAGTCCACACATACCAACTAAAACTCTTTTCTTTCACCAATAATGAATAGGAAGGAGTTGTCCCTCCTATTATTGTATTAGTATCCAACCTACTCTCCCACAATGACAACTTCTCACTTGTTCTCTCTCGATGGCTATCCCTCCCTGTTGGGTAGGACTTACCTGGGGTCTCTTGGTTACCACAAGCAGAGAGGACAATAGTTTTTATAGGAACTAATTTTAAGTTATTTGTGTTATGTCTTGTGAAGGTCCTAGTACCCCTCCTTTTATAGGTGAGGTTAGGGTAAGGGTTCCCAGTCAGATTGGGATCATGTGGGAGTGGAAGGGACTACAAGAACTTGAACTTTTGTAACCTATGAGATGCCAAACAGTCGGTCGGCACACCTAGATGGTCGTAAAACATGAAATTTCTCATCTAGATCAGATTCAAATCTTTCATTATCATCAACAGGTTATTAATACATCCAATTAACCCATTAAACATTATAGATTCAATCTTTAATCACAATTAGGGTTTCTAACCTAAAATTAATGCACTTTTCTTCATCTTAATATACTTTTGCAATTTGGAACGAAATCAGCTTCTAAAACTATTTTCATCAAGTTCCTCATAATTTTCTGATCAAATTTCATATATTAAATTTATCCATTAGAGCTTCCTAGCAATTTCTACAAATTTGCAAAGAAAATCATTTCCTTGAATTATCTGCTATTTTCAGAAAATTGTCGGTCGTTCGATCCATGGTTACTGGACAACGCGGGATCCAATGGTCCATGATCGAGCGCCTCACTAGCGATCAAACTAAAGAAAAGGGCGAGAATGCCCTTACCTGGTTAATGCGAGCGTGAGGACAAAGGGGTCTTTTACCCCTTGGTCTTCTTCAACCTCAGGCTGGCTCGCGAGTAGCCTAGCCGAGTCAACTCGAAGGTTGACTTTGAGTTCTCATCCTCCTACGATCAATTTGATCGATCCCAAAGCACCGCTTGACCTCTGTGAACTTACCCAACCTGACAATTGGTGGCAGGCTTCGTTCCTTCACCGCCAGCAAGCTGTCGATGCTCCGGCGATGGTGGTGGCTAGTCGAGGTGGAAGAACAGGCAACTGGTCCAATTGAGAGCACGGGAATACTCATCTCACTACTCTGAACTCAAGGGTAGGGTTCATGCAATCCCTCGTGAAGCCCAGATCCCTCCCCTTATATAGGACCACATACAGGTGTCTGAGGAATTGGGGACTTCTCCAATCCTCCACGAAACTACCCATAAATTGGGTTAATGCTTCTCAGAACATACTCCTGAAGGTGATGGACTCATCCACACCTCAACTTTTTGCATAAAATGCGAGAAAATTTGCATTCTTTCCCCTCTCCCTTTCCTTTTGTAAATCGGGTTGGATGATGCACATCCATCATCGAATCTGTGGTCCCCTGGACCACACGGAGATCCGATGGCTGTTATCGCTCCCTTGTTTCCTTTTTCTTTTAAAACAAAAAAATTATGTAGTAGTTAATTCAATTCAAAGGAAACTTGTAAAATCTATATCTCTCTCCTCGTTTAATCTTTTTCATTCATATTTTAAAGGAAACTCTGGCTTGGCATTATCTACTTGTGTATTAAATTTGAAACCCAAATTCCAAAGGAAAAGGGTATTTCCTTCATAAGCAATTTATCCTTTAATAAAACCAATTTAATTAGTATTTCCTCTTTCTTATGCCATTATCTTGGTATCTTGGACTCCTTGGACCTCAAGGAACCCTAAAGGCACGAAATCCCCTCTTGGAGGATATTCCCTTGCCTTTTTATTTATCCTTTCTCCTTTTCTTTTTTATTCATTTATTATTTGAATTTCTTTATCTCTTTCTTGTTATTGGGCCCAATAGCTAATAAAGCCCATGAAGCAACCAAAAAAGGCTATTGTAAACGAAATCCATTCAAATCAAACAAATAAAACAATTATTTATTTCATTTATCATTAGAAGGAGAAATACAATTTCATTATATAGATAGGAAAATGGAGTTGTAACATCCTCCCCTCCTTATAGGAATTTTTCCCTCAAAATTCAACAATCAAACAAACAAGTCAGGATAATGTTTTTCCATGTCCGTCTTCCACTCCCATGTGGCCTCATCCTCTCCATGGTGCTTCCAAAGAACCTTTACCATCTCTATATTCTTACATCTGAGTTCTTTCACCTTGGTATCTAGAATCCACAAAGGTGACTCAGGATATGTCAGCTTCCCTTGAAGCTGAATAGGTTCATGGCTCAACACATGGCTCAGGTACATCACATAGTGCTCTAGATCAGACTCATGGAACACATCATACATCATATTGTCCTGAGGGGTAAGGCTAAACTTAAGAAACTCCACCAATCCATCTCAAATGGATCCATGTATTGGGGATTCATCTTTCTCATCTATAGCTCAGACGTGTTAGGTTTTCATAACACATATTCTCCCACAGTGAACTGCATGTCAGTCTTCTTTGCATTTTCTCACGATGCTTGTCACCCCTGGGCTCTCTCAGCCATCACATGATCAAAGCGACTTCATCTGCATACACTGTGGTCTCTCTAACCTTTATAAGGTCCTCTCACTGACATCATCCCAATGAAGCGGTGACTGACACAACCTCCCTTACAAAGCTTCTTACATCTCGATACTGGATATGGTGGCTATCATCACAAACTCTCATAGGATAATAACTTCCCCCATGTATCACCCTGAACGAGCACACATGCTTTCATCAGACCCTCTAGTCTGGATCATACTAATTATCAGTTAGGGGTGATAAGTTGTACTAAACTTCCAACTGGTATCGATTTTTTCATGTACCTACTTCCACCGCATGGAAGTGAACTTGAAGTCATTCTCCAGATACTGAACTCAGATCTGGGTGTAGTTGAACTATATCTCTCCTCATATATAGTTCAACATGATTTGTCCCTTTGATAACGCTCTCTCTTAGGCAAGGGGTTAGGTAAACTTGGTAAGGTGATCTACCATAACCCATATTGCATCATGACCTCTCTTAGTCCAGCGGAGACCCACCACAACGTCTATGATGATCTACTCCCATTCCCTCTCGGGGACTCTTCATTATCTGTAGTAACCCACTGGGTATTGGTGTTTGGCCTTCACCTCCTGGCATGCATGGAGACAAGCCACCTACAACTCTATATACTTCTTCATCTCAGGTCTTCAGGTTACTACTACAAACTTTTACTATCTTAGTAGTACCATGGTGTAAGGTGATCACTTAAAATCATGATCTCCTGCATGTCATGATTCATCAACGTCAACTCCTTAGAAACCCTAAAACACTCTAGCAGTGACTTTCACCACCTTCATTTCCTTATAAGTGTAGCAGAGGTTCTTACAATCAGCTTTGTATATCATCAAGCTCTAGGCTGGCTAACTAAGCAACCACTAACTCGACCAACGGATCTTGTTATATCTATGTGTTAGCCAAACATATCTTCACAAACTTAGGGTTCACCTATCCACCTCTTCTAGCCTCTCTACTAGCTAAACAAGATAGTTGTGTCTCGACTAAGAGTATCCATTACTACCTTACATCCTTATGTGCTAGGTAACGGTGAGGACATACACCTTCATATACTCCACTCATGATCCTCATCTTGGATTTAGGTCTAACTGAGTCAAGAAAACTTCGAGCTCATCATCTTGATTATCAAGACCCAACTTATAAATTCCATACTACTCTTGATACAAACATCCTCATATGATGACTACCTTAGATCTCTTTGTATTTGCAACCATCTATCAAAAGGTATGATACTTCCTCAATCCTCAAACATCATAGTAATGTTTCAACTCACTTCATTTATATCGTCGGTGTATGCCATGTGTATTGCCCTATCTCTCATCCCCCATAATGAGAGGAAACAAGCATTTGGCTGCAGTCCAAATACAAAGTTCTTCCCGTTCTAAGATTAGAGATGGTGCATCCCACATCGCCAATATACCCTTCTAAACTAATCTGAAACGTGCATCACATGCCTCTACATCCTAAACATCTTGATATCAGGTTTACATCCATGGAAAACTATTCTCAAACACACTTGGGTCATCACACAATCCTTAGTCATCTCCTCTACGTCTGTAGGGTGCTGGTACTTTTGGAGTCATCCCTCTTCCCTTATGCATCTAGGGAGTTCCCACCTCATTTTCCCTTTGGGTCCTATGAGTTCATGAAGGTGATCAATCTCCTAACCCATGGTCCTCAGACAATGATAGATGTTACCTCTCGACCCTATGGTCTTGTGCAACTAGGGAATTAGGCAACTACTACTCCCATCAGTCTCATCCCCACCTGACCTGAGTATTGACTTAGGATTCGATCATGGTACTTCTCAAACTCGAATCCTTACCCATCACTCCATCATCTCTTTGGGCATACATGGTCAAGCTTACATCCTTTCATAGGGATCATGGTGACCTATCTACCTCAGTCTGGGCCCATACATGTTCCACCATCTCAACCTATCCTCTTTCCCTATAGAGATGGTCACACGAGGGTCTATAGATTCATGCTCATACCATGTGCTCTCCACTTAGCTCATTGAGCTCCTATGAGAGACTTCTTTAGGTTACCTTGAACTTACACAAATGCTGATACTCACCCTATAGAAGGGTCCCTCCCCAGGATGGGATAAAACTATCTCTTGATAGCAGCAAAGGTCACAAACATCCTTTCTTCCAAGGTTTACATCATCATGTACATAGCCCTATTATGCTACCTATACATGTAGCTAGCAGGAAGCCACTATGGGTTCCTAGGAAGGTCCTACTTGTTCCTTATTCCTCGAAGTTGGCCAAACTCATACATATGTCACCAACATGTGTGAGGGTTTCATCAAACATGTACCTTAGTCCAAGGGGTTTCCTTTTCTTCTAAACCTGAGGGGGTTCCATGCTCGAAACCATAGGAACTCAAATATCTTCATGAGCAGCATGTGCACCTGGTACTACTACTTCCCCTCTTAGGTCTAGGAACCCTAAGTTCACTCCTTATACCTTAACTACCTAACTGCATACTCAGCTTTTCAACCACGACCCAATCATGTACAAGGGATAACATGCACTTCCTACTATCCTTCCATGTGAACAACACCATAGAGCCCTACATGAGAAAAACCAACTGGTTGTGAGGCCTCACAACTCATCACCATACTTCCTCAGTCTAAGGAACACTCTTCCTCTGCCTAAATAGTATGCACCTATAACATCTATTCATTGACTCCATAATCATCTTCCTCTTTCTAGGGTGTGGTTCCTCTAAGGGAAACCAAGGTACCACATGCCTCCAAGGACCATGCAAGAGGCAACCACATACATCCACTTAGGTCATCCATTCTAGGCCATATCCAACCCAACCTCTTATGATTCCTCATATCTCAGAGTCTAAGCTTCCAACCTTCTTTCTGGGGTCTTGCTCTCTCTCTAGAGCTAACCCTACAATTGACCCTACCATTGGAGGGTCTAAGAAGGTAGATCCGGCTCTTAAGGATACATGCACACACCTACATGGGTGAACCGTATGATCCAAACCTATGTTCGATCAAGATTATCCAAAGCTCTACATGTTCATCTCCTAACTAGTCAGGCATAACCTTTCTGACCTAAGTCTCAAACTACTACTAGCACTGTCGACATTCTCTCCTACATAGGTGCATGCTCTTCTATGCTCGTATATGCCCATAAGGGTTTCTATATGTTCACCACTATCCTCTTCAAAGAAGGGGATATCTTTTATCTTAACAGGAATGACCTTTCCAAGGTTGGATCGCCAAAAGGCACTAGGTCAACCACCCTCACATAGCTCATAGTTCTCACTGGTACTCAAAACCAGTATGCATGTCAACCCACGTACGTGGTCGACTATGCTATCTAACTATCTTCTCATCCTCCTACAACAAGGTCTAACCTCAGAGCTCTCTTGAGGGTATGACAACACATGTCAAGCAACCTTAAGCATGTAACTAATCTTTAGTTTACGCTTAAACTATTAAGCTTATATCCATGACATCTTGTTTACATGCATTTCATTAATTTGGTGGAGGATTCCTTAATCCTTATCGTACTCACCTTGACCTCAAGAGAGTGGGGAAGAGAGAGAAAAACCCTAAACCTTAGAACCTTAATTGAATTAGGGTTGAGAAGGGACAAAAATAGATGAGAGATTCCTAAACATATCTTGTTTCGAGTCAAGACCGCAGACTTTTTCCAGGTAGTCACACTGCATCCAGGAGTCCTCGTGACCAACTAGCGGGGCATAGGAAAATATTTCTAGCCCTCGAATCGTGATCCTTTTCTAGACACCTCCGTCCTTGGAAAATCCTCTAATAACTCCCTCGGGTTCTATAGAGTTTATAAAATTTAATAATTACTAAGGACTAAATGAGGAACCATGGCTCTGATACCAAATGTAATGACCCTGCCTCCCCGTAACCCCCAATTAAGGGATACCAAAATGCCAGAGATGTTATCCCAAAATTTCTGGATCAGTGGTTCAACATTTAATCAATAATAATGACCAAATTCTACTAAAACTAAACTGAAAAGATGGAATAAAATAAATCTCTTAATACCTTGAAATTTTTTGGATTTCTAGACTTCTATCCACAGATGTAGTCTATCTATCCAATCCTCCTTGAATTGATTATTCATACCTTCACAATGTTTCAGTTTACTGTTTGTCATTTTTAATGATTGTACCTAAAATGCCGATAAACAAAACGTCATTCAGTATATTTCTATATCAGTATGTGGGGGACAATCACAATTTTGCAAATAATTGCTAACAACCTAATTATCACAAATAAGTTATTTAACAATCCAAATTATGTTTTCAATGTGACATTCTCAACTACTTTGCCCTAATCCTGGATTACCCTCTCTTAGGGTTTTATCCTTGCAAGGGACATAAGGCCACCTTCTCTATCATGTGCTTGGTGTCTGGGGTCACCTCTCATGGTGCCCAATGGTCTTCCCTCTGGGCTTGACTGAATAGACCTTCCCTCATGGGCTTAGTCATGCATCATACATCAGGGTGGCATGTAGGTTCAAGAATGCACATATATAATTAATTGTGATAATCATAGTGACTTTATATGATAGCATAAATAAAACACTCAAAATTTTAGGTTGCATCCAATCGATCAAACATTCGAGAAAACTTCATGAAACTATATCGATTATTCATAAATAACCACATACTTGTTCATTCGAATCAAGATAGGAATATTCCAAGAAAATATGAAATCCAAGCAAGCAAGCCATCCACACAACAAGGATCCTGAAATAACCATACAATTTTCTTCACTACTCATGTTATCAAGATCTATTCAATCTAACTTGCTTCTTGGGGTTTCTACTTTCTTTTAGGGTTTCACTTGCTATTAGGGTTTCATTATCACTTTTGTCACTACAAACCCTAAATAAGAAAACTACTCATAAACCCTGATTATCTTGTCCTATCTCTCCTAACAGGCTTAGGATCAACAATTATTAGCATATTTCCAAATATTTTGAATTAAACATGTCAACCTCATCCTTTACTCGAAATTAGGGTTTCTACATGCATTAACATGGATTCTTGGTTTAAAACCCTAAAACATGCAATTTCTCATCTAGATCAGATTCGAATATTTCATTATCATCAAAAGGTTATTAGTACATCCAATTAACCCATTAAACATTATAGATTCAATCTTTAATCACAATTAGGGTTTCTAACCTAAATTTAATGCAGTTTTTCATCATCATAATATACTTTTGCAATTTAGAACGAAATCAACTTCTAAAACTATTTTTATCAGGTTCCTCATATTTTTCTGATCAAATTTCATATATTAAGTTTATCCATTAGAGCTTCCTAGAAATTTCTACGAATTTTGCAAGAAAATCATTTTCTTGAATTATCTGCTATTTTCATAAAATTGTCAGTCGTTCGATCCGTGGTCCACTTGACCACACAGGATCTAATGTTCCACGATCGCGCGCCTCACCAGTGATCAAACTAAAGAAAAGGGCAAGAATGCCCTTACCTGGTTAATGCGAGCGTGAGGGCAAAGGGGTCTTTTACCCCTTGGTCTTCTTCAACCTTAGGCTGGCTCACGAGCAGCCCAGCCGAGTCAACTCGGAGGTTGACTCCGAGTTCTCATCCTCATGCGATCAATTCGATCGATCCTAGAGCACTGCCTGACCTCCGCGAACTCTCCCAACCCATCAATTGGTGGCTGGCTTTGTTCCTTCACCTCCAGCAAGTTGTCGATGCTCCAGCGATGGTGGCGGCTAGTCGAGGGGGAAGAATAGGCAACTGGTCCAATTGAGAGTATGAGAATACTTGTCGCACTGCTCCGAACTCGAGGGCAGGGTTCATGCAATCCCTCATGAAGCCCAGATCCCTCCCCTTATATAGGACCTCATACAGGTATCCGAGGAATTGGGGACTTCTCCAATCCTCCACGAAACTACCCATAAATTGGGTTAATCCTTCTCAGAACATACTCCTGAAGGTGATGGACTCATCCACACCTCAACTTATTGCATGAAACACGAGAAAATTCAGATTCTTTCCCCTCTCCCTTTCCTTCTATAAATTGGGATAGATGATGCACAACCATCATCAGATCTGTGGTCCCCTGGACCATGCGGTGATCTGATGGCTATTATCGCTCCCTTGTTTCCTTTTTCTTTTAAAACAAGAAAATTATGTATTAGTTAATTCAATTCAAAGGAAAATTGTAAAATCTATATCTCTCTCCTCGTTTACTGTTTTTCATTCAAATTTTAAAGGAAACTCTATCTTGGCATTATCTAGTTGTGTATTAAATTTGAAACCCAAATTCCAAAGGAAAAGGGTATTTACTTCATAAGCAAGTTATCCCTTAATAAAACCAATTTAATTGGTATTTCCTCTTACTTATGCCATTATCTTGGTATCTTGGACTCCTTGGACCTCAAGGAATCCTAAAGGCATGAAATCCCCTCTTGGGGATATTCCCTTGCCTTTTTCTTTATCCTTTCTCCTTTTCTTATTTATTCATTTATTATTTGAATTTCTTTATCTCTTTCTTGTTATTGGGTCCAATAGCCAATAAAGTCCATGAAGCAACCAAACAAGGCTATTGTAAACGAAATACATTAAAATC
This sequence comes from Alisma plantago-aquatica, assembly GCA_963693085.1. Taxonomy (NCBI): domain Eukaryota; kingdom Viridiplantae; phylum Streptophyta; class Magnoliopsida; order Alismatales; family Alismataceae; genus Alisma; species Alisma plantago-aquatica. The sequence continues at coordinate 1,146,872,589 of OY856412.1, forward strand.
AAACAAATAAAACAATTATTGATTTCATTTATCATTAAAAGGATAAATACAATTTATTACATAGCTAGGAAAAATGGGGTTCTAACACTCATTATCTCATAACTAAGTGAAACAATTAAATCAAAATCTTGCCTTTACATATGTTATTATTACTCAAATCCTTTTTGGTTTTTTTTTCATGTCAATCATCATATTATTAGCTCTACGATCATACCTTACCAATAGACTCCCACTTGCACTAAGAGCCAATCACCAACGGAACTCATCCTTAGTGACCTAAACATGTCCAACATGCTTCTGTTGCGCTAGTGTTGATTTAGCAGGTTGGCAACACTTTGCTTATAGTCGGTATATTGCATGTTTCTTATGTCTTCATTCTATGATGAAACCACTGTAATATGGTATATGATATTCCATGCCTAACAATTAGTTCCATTGTTGCCACAATACCTCTACTGAGTCATCAATGATTGGAATATCTTTAAGTTCGTCATATGAACCTTCTAGATCCATATAGTATCACTCTATTTTCACAACACAAATATACTCGGCCTCTGTTTTAGAAAACATTAATTGCTATTAGTTAGGAACCCTTCCAACTAAAAACATCCTTTTCTTCCTTTTATATCACAGCATATTTTAATTTGCAATCATCTTTGTCATTTATGGAAGCTTGCATCCGTGTAACCCTTTACATCCATCTCTTCCTTTTATTGCTATCATCATAAATTAGCAATGCTATCCTTAAGTACTTCATAAGTATCAATGGATATCTTTTATTACATTCCAATAACCTTTATTGGAATTTACTATCATCTTTTCATGTCCAATACATACAAGATTATATGGGACAAGCATGTCAATAGCTTACATGATAGATCCACTGATTGTTTGGCCCATGGAATCTTTTTCATGATATTACCATTCTTCACAAGAATTGGAATATAGGGTTCATGAGAGACTAATCTGGATTCTCTCATTGAGTCCTTTCATGTTGAACTCTTTCAACATTTTGCTATTGTATGTTCTTAAACTTCCACTGTGAAACATTCAAGAACTATCTCATAGATCTCGGTCCTTATCTTATAAGAAGTTCACCTTATCCTTCATTGTTGAAGGGGTTTTCATGCACGTTCTCAACATTCAAAATGTTGAGATATCATTCATCACCATATGTGGAATGTTCATATATGTTCCCACTGAATCTTTTGTAATCACAGATTTCATCTTTGACTATCTTGTCAAATTAAAAGATCCCATTTCCGAGATGCTTGTTTCAATTCAAGATTGAACTTAGTAGTCTATATACTTCATTTGCATTCTTGAAGTTATGGAACCTTTTAAGTTGTCTCTGGTACACATCCTTTGATGTATTCCTTTTAAGGAATCTGGTTTTATATTCATATGCCAATCTCATAGTCTATGTTAACTACAACAACAAGCATGACAATTTGTAAAGGAATTTCTATCAAGTTCAACAACTTGAACTGATTTGAAATCCTATTCAACCAATCTTTCTGTTTATGTTATCCATGTAGGTCTATTCCACAAGACCCTATTATACCATTTAGGTGTTACCCCTTTAGGTGGCGCTATCAAGGTTTTACCTTGTTAGCCTACATGGATTCCATAATGGCTTTAAGCCTTTACTCAGATAATGGTACTTAATAGCTTCTAGTTGATTAGTTAGCTCATCCTGTTATGACCAACCTATCTATATTGTTGGAATCACCAATCTCATATATGTTCTACTAGAACTATTTTATTTTGTGTTACATGACAAACTTTGACATTCCACAAAAACATGTGATTCTCTTAGTTCTCATTGTACCCTTTTGTTGTCCTCAAACATTTTGAGTTTTACTTTTACTCCCACTGATTTTTTAGAAATTCATTTATCCTATAATAAAAAAATACTTTTGTTATTGGATTGGTATTGATAGTAACAATCAACAATTATGGTTTGTGGATAAACCCTCTCGAGAAACTACTTTCTCAATAATGATTTGAATCCTTTAGACATATTGGGACACTCCCAAATCATAATATATATGATGTCTAGATAAACCATTTCTATGGTACATGATTTAGTGGTAGGTATATATTTATGAGTATATAATAAGATTAGATTAATTAATTAATTATATCATGACTCATCATGGTACAATTCCTTCAATTTGACACATCGTTATGTTCAGATGGATTTCACTTGTGATACATTATCACAGTTCATTCCTGAAGGTACTCAAGGTATTGATGTAAAAGTATTTCAACACTTGATCTCATCAAAGTTTCTTAATACTTACATCAAGGTTACACTTCATACATAATCTCCTTGAACACTTCAAGAGATTCATGTATCCTCTTTACTGAGTACATATCAATATATTACTTGTAAATGAAATGAGGTGTAGGTAACATGTATAGTATTCTTCCATAAGATCTTTATGCATCATATGCATGAGGTCTAACGAAAGCATCATCCTCCCAATACATTTAGTGAAGGACGTCATGTGATATTGTGTGTGAATAAGACTTGCATATTTCCAAAGGTTCAATAACCAAGGGAATCTAGATCAACATCAATATGTATTCTAGGCATGCATTTCTCCTATTCGCACGAGATGACTATTGCTACTGATAGTCTTGAGTTATCAATTATAATACTTTAGTATAAACATTATAAAAATTCATCTTTAGATCATTTCACATTAATATTGCAAGATGTTTTAGGGCCAATGCCATGCAAGATCATATCTTTGAAATAGAAGCACTAATAATTCTTTATTGATAACCATCTTTGTCCATACAAGATTCAAAAAGAAAATGTTTCTATTATAATGGCATAATGAAATAGCTATTCTAATCACTCTGTTACATGCCCATTGTGATAAGATAAATTTAAATGTAGACTATGGCTTCCACAACACTTGCTCCACCTTGTCCATCTTTGTCCTTCTATAAGGGCTTTTACTTATTATCTGATCATGCACATCAGTATGTTAGATCTCTTATCTGGTATCATATACCAAAATTTAAGAAGTAATCAATTTTATCTTATATTGTTTATACTGAAGTGGTGGCCTCGATGTCATCCTTCTTCTTCTTTAGTTCCTCTAACTAGAGTCAACAATTTTTCTTCCAATGTCCAGGCTGGTGACAATCGCCTCTTTGTTTCTTTACTCCACCTTTTTCCTTGAGATCTAAAGACTTGGGCCTTTTGATAGCTTAAGAACTCTTCTTAGCTTTTCCTTTGCCTTTAGACTTCTCCTTTGTCTTGTTGATCACCATCACAGACTTGGGTCTGTCTTTCTTCATTTGTGTCTTAGATGTCCTCAACATGCCCAAGAACTCTGTCAATGGCTTGTCAAAGTCATTCATGTTGTAGTTCATGACAAATTGACTATATGACTGGCAAAGATTGCAGAACCACGTCAGCGGCCAACTATTGACCCAAGGGGAATCCCAACTTGGAAAGTATATCCACATACCCAATGAGATTGAGTACATGAGGACCTATTGGATCTCCTTTTGTCATGTTGCACTTGAACAACACCATGGATATATCATATCTTTCCTGTCTAGCTAGATCTTGGTACATGTTCTTGAGAGATGGGACCATCTCAATCACCCCCATGTTCTCATGCTGCCTTTGCAACTCATGGTTCATGGAGCATAACATCAAACACTTGACATCAACAGTGTCTTCAATATGCTTCTTATAAGCATCCTTGCCAGCCCTAGGAGCATTTTGAGTTGGTTCCTCCAGTTCTGGTGCTTCTAGGACATAGATCTTGTGCTCCTGCATGAGAACAATTCTTAGCATCCTAAACCAGTTGTGGAAGTTGTTCCCTATAAGTTTGTCCTTCTCAAGGACTGATCGCAAAGAGAAGTGATTATTTGTTGTAGACATTTGGTTTTACAAAAGATTTTGTAATTTTGTCAAAAACTCGTATTTGATTTGATTTGATTTGATTAAAGTTTGCACAATAATAATTAGGTCTTTAATTAATTATCGTTCTCATTATTTTGTTCAAATTGATAACCCTCAAGTATCAATTTGAAAAATTACAGCAAATAATTTTCTAATGAGCCAGATCCAAGATAATTCAATTGTGGCCCAATCAACACCGCAAACACAGTCAATCATCAAGGTAGGAAACTCTTACCGATTGCATCATTGTAATTATAGATAGATGATATGCACAACTTCTCTAGATAGATGATATGCATAACTCCTTGCCAATTGCATCATATACAATTCTGGATAGATTATATGCACACCTCCTTACCATAATCATCTACATGCTTTTGGGCCCAGATGCTCAGAGAATCACCAGTTAAGCCTAACCCAATAGCTAATATGATAATAATGCACCATGCAGACGCAGAACCTACATTATTACCATCACACTTTCACAAGGTAGACGGTGCACCACGCGGAGGCGTAACCTACGCTTAGTCGATAAGTTTTTCATGTGTATTGCTATTGGAAAGCATCTTCGACTTAATATATTTGATTGAGGGATTTATATATCATATATATATATATATATAATGTATCCAATCACCACATATATAGTGTGTATCATATACATATTATATCCCACAAAGTAAACATACAATATAAACAAAAAGTGGCAGTTCTGGCCAGGTATACTTGTAATTCCTTGGATCCACAAGGAAGTACTACCACCTAGGTCAATCATCACATCAAATGTATGAACCTGTTGTTGGTGTAGACATGTGCTTGCCAATCTGGGTAGATCAGTTCAACCCTTGAATCAGTTGTCTAGCCTCTTGTGTGATTGGTTGGTCCTCCTGTCCAACCGATGTTTGGACTCCTCCAAATGGTCAGTTGGACCTACTGGGAGGGTTGTCTGGCTTCCTGTCTAATAGATGTCTGGACTCCTTCCAAACAGTCAACTGGGACCACCAGACAGTCATCTGGTTCCATCGTCTTGTCCTCCACGGTCCTCCAGACAGTTGTTTCGTCTCACAAACTGGTCTTCTCAACCGGCTATGAACATCTTCCTCATCGTTGCATGAAAAGAAACTATCCTACTGCTACTTTAGTACATTGAATAATAGAAACCTCGAGTTACATTTGAGGGGAGCCAAGGTATGAAAGAATTAACTTTACATTGGGAAGAGGGAGGTAGAGGCTCAGTACGTAGACCAAGATAAAAGGAACCAAACCACACAACCACACACATATAAAGGGTATTGGCCATAACCACGCTACACATTAACCATTGAAACCACTTTTAGGTCAAAGCATGTAAATTGTATATATATATATATATATATATATATATATATATATTAGTTTGGGATTATGTGGTCTTTGATCTGATACGTATATGAGAGAAGTTTAAATATTCACATTGTATGCAATAAATAGGAAGGATAGTTTTAATGAGTTATACCTAGTCCTAGACCAATTCCAGTGATAAAACTCACTTCTTTGCAACTTCTAACAAGTTTCTCTTGGACGATGGATGTGCAATTCCTGATCTTTGCCATGAATAGCTATCTACGAAACCTCTATACTGACTCCAGTGGTCTGGCCACATACTGTAGGCTGACTTTGCTCTCCGAGCAGCAGCCAAAGGACTCATGCCTCTAGAGTAGTCCACATGGACAAACTAGAACTCTTGTCATTCGCCAAGAATGGACAGTAAGTATTTGTCCCTCTTGTTGGTGTACTAGTCACTAACCTCCACTCCTACATAGACAACTTCTCAGTGGTTCTCTCCTGATGGCTATCCTTCTCTATCGGGTAGGACTTTCCTAGTCTCTCTTGGTTACCACAACCAGAGAGGACAATAGTTGTCAGAGGAACTGATTCTCAAGTGTCTGTGTTGTGTGTTGGGAAGCCCCCAATACCCCTCCTTTTATAGGTTGGGTAAGGGTTAGGGCTCTCAGTCAGATTGGGATCATGTGGGAGTGGAAAGGACCAGAAGAACTTGAACTTTTACAACCTGCAAGATGCCAAATGGTCTCACACTGCCAAACGGCCGTTTGGCAATTTCCCAATCGTATATAAATTTGGAAATTTCGATTTCAATTAATATTACATATTAATTTACTTGCACTTCAAGTATGTACAACCACAACTATTGGGGAAACATTCGATCCTTCATTCGGTCCAACTGAGCCATCTCACCCCGGAAAGATGCCCATCTTGCTCACCCAGACGCCCGTCTAGTGAGTCAATATGAGCTGGTTGGTTCAATCATATTGAACTGATCAGTTGAAGGGCAAAACTTACCCAATTCGAACTTTAATTAGCTTGACATCCCAAACGGCTGTTTCAACACTTGATATGTCTATTTGGCTACCCAAACGGATGTATCACTTAGTGAGATGGTTGTTTGGCACACCAGTCAGCCAATCAGTCGATATTTTGTGTGAATTGAATACCTAAATACTTTAGTAATCAATCCACTTGTCATTCAATATCAAACTCTTCTTCTAGATGAGTTCCTATGTGTGTGACCCTATAGGTCCCATGTCACACTAGTAGTGAATGTCCATAACTAGCTTATGACATCACAAGCAAAGAGTGGTGCCTAATCATATATCAGTACTACCCAAGTGAATAGAAATTTGGAGAACAAATTCAACACACAATATGTGTAAGGTGTTGCAGTGATTGTATAATTCCTTTGTCTTTGATATCTAGGATGAATTCAAGGCATAGAAGGTCATCCTCTCAATGTTCAATCCATGTTCCTTGAACCAAGAGCAGACTATCTGAGATAATATGACCTGAATATCATATATTGATTCACATGTGCATGTGCATGCATTTCTCAGTCTTGCTTATCAAGTGGTTGGGATATCATACTCCAGTAGGAGGGACAAATTATGTATCTATCACTCACAATCTATCCCCATGTGTTTGTGCTATTGATCTCAAATTTCAACTAGATTCCACTCATCTTAGATTCAATTCTAGCTATTGATCTCAAGTTTCAACTAGATAGACATGAAGGATAGTCTATTGAGCTTGGTTTGAGCTCCAAACCTCTAGGAACAACTTAACAAGGGAGCTATAGGTCAAAAACAAACCTATTATAGGTAGAATATGAATGAAGAAGGTAAAGAAAACCTTCGGCTGATGAGTCATAGAGTTTTGAGCATGGGAACATGAAGAGAAGAAAGGATTAATGATTAATAACTACTTACAAAGTCAAATCTATAAGAAAACATTCAGTTTCTATTGTTCTTCATGTTCTTTCCCACAGATCATCCTCAAAGTTATCTTCAAGTTCTTCTTTTTTGTGATTCAAGGCTTTGGTTGTGTTGAGGATAGAAACACAATCCCATAAGATAAATTTTGTCAAATTCAGATAAGTATAGCAAAACTTATAGTCATTTTATGATAAGTTGTTTTTGGCAGCTGCATAGGTTAAACCTTTGGTTTGCAACCATTATTTGGCAAACTAGTAGTTTGCAACTATCGATTGTCAACTTAAAGTAATTCTGGTTGAAAACTTAAAAGTGCCATAAATTCTTCATTTTAACTCTGATTTAGTTCATTCCTTTTGTATTGGATTCATATTTGAATTTCTTTATAATTCTACAACAAAAAATTTATAAATTATTAGTTAATTATTAATTAATTCATCAAATATATACTACTCTCTTCCACATACATGTGTGGCCTATTACTATATCAACTAGGGTTCAAATCTCATAGTTAGCTCAAATCATGACTTTTAACTTTTCAAAGAACAAGTTTGAGCTAAGATAAAATTTAAATCAACCAGTTAACAATGCAAGGTGTTAATGAAGGTATAATTAACACCAAAATTATCTTAAACCCTCTAACTACCAGTAAAACAAGGTATGGTTTGTAACATTTTTTGTTACAAGCTCCTTACATTTCTTTGTATTTCATATTGTTTTGAGTAATAACATTCACCCCTTTCTTTTTATAATTGAGGATACATTTTGAGGCTATATCTATCATTTCAATAAAACTAAAGAATGGTCCCATTGTCAGAACCCACTCCTTACAGTTTGGTATCAGAGTTGTGGGGTTGGCAACTAGCTATCTCAAGATTAATTGAATTAATTTGTCTCATAATCAGTGGTGGTGCCAAGGGGGAGCAAGAAGGGGCACGCTCCCCCTTCTATTTCAATTCTTTTTAAAAATATATATATGTTGTATACATATACATGGTATCATAATAAATATATATTTGCATGTATTTTCTTCATTACACGCCTATACTTCAAAACTCAAAGTACGCAAATTTTTAAACAAATAATATAATCGCAAATGTGATTTCTAGTAAAAGTTCACACATAGACACATACTAAAGAATAAGATACAAATATATATGAGAATAAAAACGTTTCTATAAACATTGCATATTGTCCAAGGTAAATTATTTTCTTTATTATTATAAATTTGTCAAAACATCAGAAATAGGAAATTTGATTATATTTATTGAACATAATAATAAATGTATTGCATACTCTTATATAAATGCTAACTTAGTCATTATTACATTTGTGGAATTTATACAATGACGAAACAAACAATCTAACATGAATATTTAATGTATATTTTTGAAAAAATTAAATATTTTGTATATGATATATAAATAGATATAAGTATGAAGAACATGATGAGTACATAGTTTCATGTGTGTTTATCTTGCATGTGCTAATCATGTACGTTGATTTGCATTTCTTTATTGTAATGTGATGTATGCTATGAAAGGTAAAATTACTAAATAATAATGTTTTGGATAACGCATGGTATCAAGATGTGTTTGTTAAGAATCTTTGTAAAACCTATGCATTTTATAATTTTTTAACATCATGATATATATTTTGAAATAAAGAAAACATCATGTATTTTTTCAATATACCCTATAGTTTATTATTTTTCGTGTGATTATATAGCATATTAGTTGTTTTATGATATTGTTTATCAATGTGCAAAAGTCTTTTCAGATATTGTTTACGAAATCTCACTAATGAAATATTTGAATTTTTCTTTATGGATCAACTACACCATTATAATTTACTCGAAAGTTATGCAGATGTCTCTGACATGTGTTAAATTATTTTATTGTAACATCAAATATAGTAGTTCTTACTCTTTTGTAGTTTCCAGCTTGACATAGAAATGAATATATTTATATTTTAGTTACGATAATTTGTCATAATATTAAATTTTAATTCGTATAATTGATAAACTAAAACCATGATGACTGTGGTGTTCAAACTGAAATCACCGCATTGTTGTTATTTCAGTTTATATATAATTATATTTGTCACATGGTATCACTTCATAAATATATTTTAAGATATGTTATTTTTTACTAAATTTGTCAAGCTTATCATATAAGAGAATAGTAAGGTGATGCTGAAGGAAAAATAATAATCCACACAACCCGTGTTGAGCAGATATTTTATATGATTTTGTCAAGATAACCTACATCTATGGAGAACTAAAATAAGAAGAAAACACTCTCATACAAGAAAATTAGTATTCTTTTGTGTAAATAGTTACGTCGTGAACACATGTTAAATATGTGTAGGTACAATTAGATATATAATCTTACAAAATAATATATATAGGAGCATCTTAGTCGAATCTGGAAATTATGTAGCCCACAATGCGAGGAGTTAGATTTCTAATCTTTTTTGTCAATGTAAATGTACTCAAGGCCAAGAAAACATATCAATAACATGTATTTGAGATATTTGAGCACTTTATGTAAATAAAAAAATATTATATAAATTGATCATGCAACTTTCATTTGTATCAACCCTTCATAATATGGTTGACTCCGTCAATGTCCATAGTTATTCCAATCTTTCAAGAAAGGAAATCTATTTTACTTGGTTCTGAATTTATTCCGAGTGACTCCTCTCAGTACTCAATCGCTACAAACCTGCAGTTTGACCACACTTGACACCGAAAATGCAAGTAACTCCCTGAAGTACATGTTACTCCTGATCAATTTGTGGTCACAATGACCCTACTACATGAGTCATAGCTACACTTGACTTTACTCCTGTGAAAGAGCTAGCATTCGTTGGTCAACTTCTCACTAAATCTACAGGGAAAAGTCTTATATAGTGTGAATCCATGTTCGGATAGACAAAAAGAATATTCATTAATGAAATTCATCAAGATCTGACCACCCTACTTCAACGGTGCAGGAGAACTAGAGATAGTTGAACTAAAACGATGGTTGGGTCTTGTCTCTAGAATGTACCTTTGAAGGTATGACATGTTAATTTTTTTTTGGAAAGTCCACTTATCTTATACATCAAACTATAGATATTTGTGTAGTTGGTTTGTCGTTTCATATTATAACTATCTTCATCAATTTATCTTTTCTATATATTAGGGATTCACTTAGCTAATATGTCAACGCTTGAATAGTCCTCACAACAATAATGCAATTACAATTGTTGATCACTTTACATAAGTTTCCCACAAACCATAAGTGAAAAAACGAGATCCATTACTGGTGGTATGTCACAACAGACACACACTACGAGATGGGTATAAATATCACACTGTGGTGATCAATAGTGTGAATTCAAAAGTTTACATCCAAGTGTGTTCATTAAGTTAGAATCGACTAGTTATCTTGCTCATGGGTGAGCAATAATGGTAACATAGAGATAGGTAGATCGGCAATTTACCTACATGATTTTTAGTTACAGAAATAATATTAGACTTGGCTGGGTAGTCTGCCAACTTTACTAGGCTGGCTCCATCCGAAATCTAGAAGACATAGAAACCATGCAATTATATGTCTTTTGAGAGGAAATATTACAACAAAATATGATATACATAATTTGTAACTGAACTTTAGTTTTCTTATTTATTGTTCCATCGTTGAGCTAAAGGAAACTCCGTTATTAATACGTGTAATCAACAATCCGTTTGCATTTCAAATATGGGTTTCATGAGCATACAAGAACAAAAACGGATGCCGATTAATGTTTAAATTTAAAGTCTGATTGATTTGTCGTAACTTGTCTGAAAAACTTATGAACTAGAATTTCGTAAGCAGTTTTTTATGATTATTTTTAAAGTAAGTGTTGGAACTTGAGTTCGGTGATTTCCGGTGAGTTACAGAGTTACATACAAAATAGAATTCCTAAGTTTCCTCTTAAAAAGAGAGGAAAACGAGTTCCGAAACTAATAACAACATTTTCCTTACAATTATATTTTTCATTCTCATAAATGACATATGTAAAATATATTAGACTAGAAATGTTAGTGGTATGGATATCATTTATTGGTAAAATTATAACATAATATGAAAAACACTATACACCAAAATTGTCCTATGTAAAATATTGTACATTACAACTACCATTATCGGCGTGATTTATAAAATAAAAAATTTATGAACATTATGAGAAAGTAATCACACCGCAGCGTGACAACAAATATCTAACATATTTTTATGCTCCATGTTTAAACAATATATATAAAAAATGATAATTAACTATAACCGTGTGCAAAGAATATAATAAAAATTTTAATATTGTACATTGTCAAACAATGATGAACAAAAATTTATATTTACATTCACATAAAATATAAATATTATTACAATACTATGTACATAGTGAAACAAAAATATTGTGTTGTGATATCAACAACTATGTTTTCATTTAAATTATAATTATACAACACAAAATATTTTCTAATGGAATGACATTCATACCATGACCAGTTGTTGAGGTTTTATGGTTTAAAAATATTATAGTTATTCATAGATATGATTCTTTCTTCATGTCTTTATTATCCTTACTAATTATATATTACATAATAAAAATTAATAATATTTTTTATAACATCTATATTTTAACTTACAACAAACCAATCACATGGAAGTGAATGGAACTTAAGTTCCCGAAACTGAAGTAGAGTTCCTAAAAAGTTTACAGCATCCAACATGGAACTTAAGTTTCATGAGCATACAAGAACAAAAACGGATGCCGATTAATGTTTAAATTTAAAACAACGAGCATGGAACTCAGGTCAGCATATTCACTAAAGAAATCAAGAAAAGAAAAAAGTCAAATCCTTTTAGTGCGGACAAATCAGTCCTAATCAAATGTACTAAATTTATATAAATGTGAACACGCTGAGAAAACATACCTTATCAGTGGACTAGATATAGCTCGGTATTTCCATTTAAGTTGACAATAGCTACATAAAAATGAAATAATCACCAGAAACCCACGCCCATTATTAGTCTTTGTTACATTCAACCCCACGCCCATTATTAGTCTTTGTTACATTCAACAAGCTTGGGATGGAGTCAGTTCTGAACCTGATAATGGAATGGGGCATAATACAAATTAAATAGATAATATACATTGATATGAATGTATTACACCAAAATAGTTACTATATTAATTGGATACACAACATCATGACCGTACTGCATACTGAATATCTTAAAACTTCCCTATATTTATTTAAAACTAAGAAAATATAACGTGCAGCTTGGGAAAATATGAACTATATACAACCGAGAGTCTAACAAATTACATGCTTCAAAGCCCACCAAAGTACGTTTTGACCTTCGTACCTGATAGCAATCGATCAGAGTTAGCGTTCTGGTAATTTGACCATGCTCGAGCAACTACCTCAATTTATTTCCAGGTCAAGAGGCTCTTCCTGAAATCCACTTCTGTCAGAAGTTAATTGTTTTGCCTGAGGTTCCCAACCTGGTCTACAACAAAAGAAGACATGCCTACTCGACAGACTTTGTACAACTAGGAACATAAATCTGTAATCTATACTGATAATAGATTTAGTTGGGTATGTCAGGTCCAGGGGTAGGAGCAGCAGTTTAAAGAAGACAGAAAAAGATTACCAATTACGTCATAGTCACAATATACTCCGTCTTTTTAAAAAAAATGGCTTTAAAACGTGAATTTTTTCCTAGATGTATTAAACGGAGGAATAATTCTCAATTTGATCGTAGTCGCAATATATTATGTTTTATTCCAATATTATTGACAAATTAATCGTGTTTGATGTTTTCTTCCTATTTCATACTTTTTTCATGTACTTTCTCATTTTACACTATTTAAGACTCTAACACTGCAAAAAAGATGGTCTTTAACTACGATTTTTCTAATTGCATATAATTTCTATGTAGTTAAATCCCTTGTTAGCTACAAATTTTAAAAGTATAAATAAAATAATTATAGTTAACTCAATTCATAAGACATAGCTACACTTATCATCTCCATGTCTTCAATGTAATAACTAAATATAACTAAATGAGAACTTTTCTAAATAAAACCAAACTTCATATTTATTCATTGAAATTTTTGTCTGCCCCACTTTCTAATCCTCCCGCGCATGACATTTCCCACGCGGTGAAAAATGCATATGCTGTCTCCCAATTGCCCACGATTTTCCCACTCCCCTGCGCTTAATCCCTCCTTGTTCTTAGGATCGATCACCGTCATTCCACCTCAAGTGTTTTTTCCTCTCCCACAATCCCTAGATCGCACATCTTTCGATTCATTTACATGCATTTGTTCTCTGTCGTCACTGCCAAGCATTGTCTAAGGGTCGCCAGATCAGTACTTCTCTTCACCGCCCCCACCCAGCAGCCTGAGGGGCACGACATCTCTCCAGCGTCGCCGCCCAGCAGCCTGAGGGCACGGTCTCTCCAACTCGCCACCCAACATAAGAGCGCCTAAACGTCCAGGTTAGTCTTTACCTATAGGACATGTTTGTTTAGCTGTATCTAGCCGTGTTGGATTGTATCTTACTCTCCACGCAATGAGGTTCTAGTGGACCACTGCTAATACTAAGAAGTCGAGTTTAGGGAATGGAAGGATGCGCACAAAAGGGTAAGATGGAAAGTAGGCAGGAGAAGTAGCAGAATGCTCCACGCAATGATGATGATGTCAGTCAGCAAATTGTAGAAACAATAATCTAAAATGGTGTTGGGGCAGCAAACCTCAACACAATGCTTATTAATATCACCTCCAACCTTCCAACCTCTTCCTTATTTCCCCACCACTTCATCCAACCCTTGTTGCTTCCTAGTAGCAAAATCAATAAATTTGTCAGTTGTTGTAGCCATGCAACAACATGTAGGAATGAAGGACAAAATGGGAGGGAAGGGGTGTCTGGTGGAGAAGAATCAAGGAAGGAGGGAGGATGGTAATAGTGAGGTCTTCGGTGAGGCTTTTGTTAAAATTAAATGGACATAATAGGTTTCTATAATTTGATATATTCCTGCAAAGGTTGTGTTTTGTTAAACTAACAATTTGATCTAATATTATTCTAATATTTCCTCAGTTTTCGATATTGCCTAGCAGGGGGCATCTACAATCATATACATATAAGACATAGCGTCTACTACATCATTACAATAAAACATTGTTACATCCAGTAATATTTTCCTATCTTTCCTCCTTCATACTCTATGAAATGGATCTATGCATCAAGAGGACTACTCGAACTATTTTCATAAAGAAACCTTATTCTTAAACAAACACATAAGAATAGAGGGACAAAGTAGTAAAACTAAGTGTACATCTTTAAAGCAATAATTGTGATTCAATGTCTATCAGTAGCATTTAATAATTTGTTGATATTCTCAGCATAGCTTCCAAATCATATCTTAGTCAATGTCCTGACAGGAAGCGTTTGTGTGTGGGGGAGGGGTGGGGGTGGGGGGATGAGGGATATGCATGGTTTCAGAAATCAAAATGAGTAGAATACACTGTCATAGTAAAATAATCATACTGAGAGACAGTTCAATCACCAATAGAATGGCCTCATAATAGACCTCATTGATATGCATGCTTTATGTTTTTTTATTTACTTAATATTTTAGACTTGTCTTCATCTTTGATCTATTCTTTTTACTGGAGCAACAACAGTTATTTTGAGTCACTGTGTCATGGTCTTGCTTTTAGAAAGTGTCACAGTACTTCTGCGATGAATATTTTCCTGGGAGGTTTGTTTGTATGATTAACATTGTTAAGACACTCATTGTACTGATGGTCTTCCCCTTGTGTTCTTCTTAAAATGCTAGAGTCTAACTAGAATAAATGCCAAAGATGACCATCTGGTTATAAAGGTTCAATTAAACTAAATCAAAACCTCATGTTGAAGGATAATTAATTGATAATTTATAATATGAATAACCCCTCTTTGAGAATGATTAGCATATGTAATACCAATAGAGGACCTAATCTTTAAAGAGTTTGTGTCTTATGTTGATCTTGGCATATTTTTGATCTGGAATTAGGTCCATGTACACCTATATTAACTGGTCATGCCAAGTTACCATCGAGGCTAAATCCTCAATATGATTCCAATTTTCTCAAGGTACACCTATATCTCAAGTAACAACTTCAAAGAGCAGGAGTTCTATTCAACTAAACTATAGAAAAAATGGATCATTTTGTAACAAAATAGAGACTAGGACAAAACATGTGTCATACTAATCCCTATAGAACATCAATTATCTTCACAATAGAGTAGACACTAGGAAGGCTTATCCTGGAGAAATCATTTTTCTAGTGTACACTAAAGCTGGTGAACTGAATTCATGTCTGGTTAACCATTCTATACTACTAACTAGAAATTTAACTTAAACAAATGTTTGTTTTTTCCCTCAACTTGATCCCAATACTCCTTTCAGTTGGCTTTCTATGTGTTTAGAATGGTACACCACAGCCTTTCACCCTTGTTTAGTGTTTACATACTTGATCTATGGGATTTTTCATTTACAAAACAAGAGACTGAATACAGAGGGCTATTTTCCTCACAATTGTAGTATAAATAGGGGATAACCATGCTTTTCTAGGTGACAACTGACGTGGTCATATAAATATCCATGGTGTATCCAATAAGCTTTCATTCTATGCCCTTTGTGACTTTATATACACATAGGTATAACTTCATAGTGCTTGATTGCTGGTTGTAAGTCCTGCAAATACCAATTTTCATATATGTGATCCTTCTCTTGGGGGAAAGATTGTCACCATAATCTGTTTCACCCCAGTCAATTATCTCTTAGATAATTTGGAAAACTATAAACTAGTAATATAAACATGCGATACAATACATCTAACCTAACCAAGTAGGTTCTGTAGTAGTTTTATAATCTTTTGCTTCCCTTTACACACTTCATCTAGTCATCAACAAAAAGGAATTCCCATTTTGAACTAGATTTTGTATAAAGAGAACCTTTAGTGTAATGTTTACTATTGATTGATAAAGTTTATATTTATATGATCCCTTCAGAGAAACTAGCAATATGCAGGGAGTCCCATTTAATAGCCATTTCAGGAATAATAATCAAGATGGATGTACGATATTTCGATTCAATGCCATCAATAAACAAGTTGAAGTATTCAAGATGGATTAATTGTGGTGTATATTAGTCCCTAAAAAAATTATTCAAGTTTTCAACTATTCAGGTCCATCAATAGCATGTCATGGGTTTCCATGGTGCATGTTCAAATATATATGTTTCTCTACTAAGGTATGTCTACATTACAGATTAGGAGACATGAACACAGCATGAAGACTAGACGAAAAATGAGCTCATCATCAATTAAAGACAGTTAATTATGCAACAATACCACCATGCTGATGCAAAACATAGTAGTGGCAAGTGCATTGGCTGATTGAGAGGGAAGAATAGTCAAAATTATGCAACAAAGACTATATTGATAGTGGCAGGGAAAGAAAGGTTGTTTTTTCCTTTCCAAATGATGAAGATGTAGAGGACAATATTGTGAGTTTGAGGTCCACAGAAATCCCAGCAAGGATTCATGTTTCCAACAAAACTCAGAGCAAGGCTTATATGGATATAAGTACACCATATAAAAAATCAAGAAACCAGTAGACAAACCTCAAGTTGTTCCAACTATATAGACTTCACTTTAAAGGTGACTCCACTGTTTTAAAGAATAGAGATGCCAAATATGGTGTTGGTGTCCTAACTGCACATTTGGCACTAGGGGTTCCATGCAAAGTAGTGTGCATGGCATGTAGTAGTTTGTGGAAGTGGCAGAATGTAGTGGGGTCTGTTTGGAGTATGTAAAAATGGATCTGGATTGATCATTTCACAGAGGTTTTTCACTAGATATAGACATTCACTTGAAATGACCAAAAAAGCAAGATAACTATACAATTGTGTTTTACTCAAGCATGGTTATTATACACAAGAAGGCATGATTCTGAAATCTTATTCTAAATAATATACATAAACTCCTTATAGAAGAACCAACCAGAATTTATGTAAGCTGAGAGAGCCAGAGCTAAAAGATGTTTGGCAGGCAAATGGAAAATGCATAATACTGACCAACATATAACTTCTCATTCCATTCATGAGATGACTCTTCACATAATAGACTACCACTCCCCTAAAAGAGATGAGTCTCTACATAACCATTGAGCTCAGGTTTTTCATGTGCTTGTATAACAACCTATATGTATATGTTATGCATGCATGACTTACGTTCTTACATGCTAACTCAATTGTATTCTGTACAAGACAAAACTATTTTGATATTTATTGTCAATACTTCATAGATAAATAGATATATACATGGCTTGTCGAAGTATTATGTAGTATATAATGTATAATATGATTGGTATTATACTTTATTGATTTTCAGCTTATTTATATATTTAATTTTCATTATGTTAAATTTATGTATACTTTTTTACCTTCTTTATTATTAATTTTTTTTAATCTTTCCGTTTGAATAATAATTTCTACATATATATTGATTATATTGATGTGTTTACTTACGTTTATCTAGGGAATTATGATCGACAAAAGCTGGATAAGTGAGGAAGACAGGACCAGTACAAAGTACTTAATTGGGGTAGTCAAATTCATAGAGGATGCTTTCAAAAAATGTAGTAGGAATGAGACTATCTTATGCCCTTGTAAAAAGTATCTAAATACACAAAGACACAACCGTCAAGTGACAACCGAGCACCTGTTATGGAATGGTTTTTTCAGTAGCTACACTGATTGGATTTTTCATGGTGAAACTTCTTCTGATGCCACAGAAGATTCTTCTATGCAAGACAACATGATGTTTGATGATATTAGAGACATGTTGCACGATGCATATAGAGTCCAAAACTGTCGAGAAACTATGGACAGTGACGATGATGATTCATTTGTATTTGTTGACGATGAAGAATATGAGTAATTCTACAAATTGTTAGAGATTGTTGCACAAGAGTTGTATCCTGGAAATAAGAAGTATTCCAAGTTGTATACCGTCGTGAGGTTGTTCCATATAAAATGTAGCAATCATTGGAGCAATAAATCATTTACTGAGCTGCTCAAAGTTTTGAAGGATTTTCTTCCTGAGGGTGACATGTTGCCTGGCTCATACTATGAAGTAAGGAAAATAATTAGGGACCTTGGTCTTGACTATGAGAAAATTGATGCCTATATAAATGATTGCATTTTGTATAGTAAGGAGTTTGCAAATAATACTTCATGCCCACGTTGTCATGTTTCTATATATATAGAGACTAAAACTGATGTAGACGGTGCACAAAGTATGGGAATTATAAAGAAAAGAGTTCCTTGTAAAGTTATGCACTACTTTCCCTTGACTCCTAGGTTGAAGAGATTGTTTGTGTCCTCTAGAGTCACACCACTAATGCGGTGACACGATGAAAGTCACACCAAGGACGGAGTTTTAACATATCCAGCAGATTCACCTGCATGGAAGACATTTGATAACATGCATGCTGATTTTTCATCTGATTCTCGTAATGTGCGTCTTGGTTTAGCATCTGACGGATTTAATCCATTTGGCATGATGAGTCAATCATATAGTATTTGTCCAGTCATATTGATTCCGTACAATTTACCACCATGGTTATGCATGAAGACACCTAATTTTATCCTTTGTGTGATTATTCCTAGTCCAACTCAACTAGGAATGAAGATAGATATCTACTTACAACCTCTTATTGAAGATTTGAAAGAACTATGGGAAGTTGGTGTTGATATCTACGATGTTGATCATAAAGCTATATTCAAATTGCGTGCCGCCTTACTATGGATGATAAATGACTTCCCTGTCTATGGTTATTTATCTGGTTGGCAAACTAGTGGGTATGATGCATGTCCTGTTTACAATAAGGACACGTGGTCTATTAGATTACCACATAGTAGGAAACAATGTTTCATGGGTCACAGGAGGTTCCTTCCGATGCATCATAAATTTCATAGGGATATGTCCTCATCTGATAGAAAAGAAGAATTAATAACTGCTCCAAAGATGTTGTCTGGAATTCAAGTTTTAGTTCAAACCAGAGATGTAGACAATATGCCTTACAATTGGAAAAATAAAGCATTTTCTTTGAGTTGCCATACTGGAAGCACAACCTTATTCGTCATAATCTTGACGTAATGCATATTGAAAAGAATGTATGTGAGAGTTTGATTCACATGTTACTTGGGATGGACAAGTCAAAGGATAATGAAAAATCTCATTATGACCTTTTATAGATGGGAATAAGACCTAGACTGCACATTATCAAGAACGGAAGTAAGAATATTATTCCACCTTCTTGTTTTACTTTGAAAAAGGAGGAAAAAGAATTATTCTGTAAGTTTTTGAAGTTTGTATGGGTTCCAAATGGTTATTCCTCAAATATCTCACAAAATGCACGCATCAAAGAAAGAAAATTGTTGGCATTAAAGAGTCATGACTACCATATATTAATGCAAAAATTTATGCCATTGGATTTAGGGGTAGCATTGCCGATCAAGAACATCATAACTGTGATAAATGAGTTGTCTAGATTTTTCAAAGACATATGCTCAAAAGAGATAAATCCATATGCTATTGAGAAGTTAGAATCTAGAATTGCAGTGACTCTGTGCAACATGGAGAAGATTTTCCCACCCTCATTTTTTGACATAATGCAGCACGTGGTCATTCATCTTCCATGAGAAGCTAAGATAGCAGGACCACCATTTTATCATTGGATGTATCCAGTAGAAAGGTAGTATGTTTTTACTATTTGTTTCACTAAAATTTTATCAAATGTATTTTTTTATTTTAAACAAATTCTATTTATCATTATAGATACTTGAAAACTTTGAAAGAATATGTGAGGAATAAAGCTGCTCCAGAAGCTTCCATAGTAAAATGTTACCTGGCAGATGAATGTTTAACATTTTGTTCAAGGTATCTCTCTAGGGTAGAGACAAGGTTCACAAAATTGGCTAGAAATGATGTTGAAGATGACGATATTGTTACTGATGATGAGTGGTCTATATTTTCACACAAATGGCGTCAAATAGGAAAGAGTATTCCTATTTATCTTGAAGATGTGATGTTGAAAACTACACATCGGTATATTTTATCTAATTGTATTGCAGTTGAACCGTTCATGGAGTGAGTTCATTAAATTATTAAGAAATGTGCATGCTCACCGTTAGATGTTTGTACACGTGACTTATATACTTGTTAGCAAGGAACACATTCTCCACGTGAAGAAATTGAATCCGCATGTAAGACATTGGGAAATCAATAATATTCATATGAACACTTTTAGTGATTGGTTTAAGAAGCATGTAAGTCTATAAAATTAATTTCATTTAATATTGTTAGAGCATTGTATTTATAACTCAATTCATAATGTATACAGATTGAAGAGAAGGCCAAGTCAGAAAATTTGCCATCAAATCTACTAACTCTGGCTCGGGGACCACAAAATATGGCGAACAAATACAATGGAAATGTAACAAATGGATATAAATTTTGAACCAAGGAGGGGGAACATGGTAAAAAAACCCAGAATAGTAGGATAATGATGAATGCCTAGACAGAAAGTTTTCCAGTTCCAAGGACAAAAATCATAAATTGGGTCAAGTTACCTACTGTGGGGTACTCTGAGAGATTTTTGAGATTAGTTACTATGAGAAACTGAAAGTTGTACTGTTCAAAGGTGATTGGCTCAATGCAAGCAAGGGCGTCAGAAAAGATGAAAATCAATTTACAATGGCCAAATTAAAACTCATTGAATTAATTGAAAATCCATTTGTATTGGCCTCTCAAGTACAACAAGTCTTTTATCTGACTAACATCAATCACCGTGGGTGGAGCTTTGTCATGTAGACGACACCACATGATACTTATGACATGGATGAGAAGCTTACTGAAAATTTCATGGATGGGACATGAGTACCTAAAGATTCTCATGCAGATGATTGGGAATCTATTTTTAGCGATGTTTTTGATGGATCATATTTAGTTAGAGAAGATATGGAGGGTGTAACTTTTTACGATGGCAAAAATGATGAGAAACTTGATTGAGATCATTGTGATCTATCATATTTAGTTTTTAATATTTTGTATCTTGATGTAGCGTTATAAGAATTTAGTTTTATTCATTTATTATTAATTATCAATACCATTGTTCTTCCTTTAATATGCATACTATTTCTCTTAAAATTTGCAAACTTTTTTTTGTTCTCAAAAATTGAATTAGCAATTGTTTTATAATGTTTATATCAGGTAGACCCTAAAACCATTATTATTTAACTATATTTTTATGGTTATAGTTTTGTTTTATTAATATTTGTTATGCATTATATTTTTAGGATGTTGAAAAGACGTTCACAATTGTTGTCTATATGAGAAACTGATGATGCAAACAATGGAGTAATTAAACAAAAATTGGCAGGTATGGTGACATATAATTTATCTATTATCATTTTGTACTTATAGTTGTAAGATTCTGTCTTAATATTTATCTTTGTAGGAATGTCTAAACGATTCCAAATGAATGAAGGCTATCTTGGTTCAGTTAATGCTGATTTGAGAATGAATGGAGGTTATCTTGGTTCTGTTAATGCTAATTTGGGAATGAAAGGAGGATATCTTGTTTCAGTTAATGCTGATTTGAGAATGAAGGGAGGCTATATTGGTTCAGTTAATGATGATCTTGGAAGTTCTAAAGCTGATTTGAGTAATAAAACTAATAAAAGGTTGGTGCATCATCTATTTTCAGCAGCAAAAATGTTGAATACACATCAGAAAAGAGAAGCATCCGCATGTGTCAATGATAAATCATGATGTTCCAATCAGTGGAAGGATGTCTCTATTAAACAACCATACGAGAACTGGTCATTGTGTTGATAATGTCAATATAAATCATGAGGTTAGAGCTGATCATAGAAATTCTTTGACAAATAATAGCATCAGAGTTGTTCATTCTGTTCATAAGTCTAATTCTTTGGCAAGCAATGGTACCGGAGTTGGTCATTCAGTTGATAAAACTAATATCAATCATGAGGTTGAAGTTGGTCATAGGGATTCTTTGGCAAATAATGACATGAGAGATGATCATTCTATTGATAATGGAAATATAGATCATGAGGTCGAAACCAATCATGTAAATGATGAGGACTTCGAATTGGTTGATGAAGAAACTACTACTAATCATGATGAAGGTACATAAGTTTCTAATCAACAATTTACACCAAATAGCTATTACCTCATACTTTAGAATTTATATGTATATTTTAAAAATAATTGCCTCATATTGTTTTAAATTTTTAGGTGGTGTTGTGTATAATAAAAAATGAGGCTATTCTAAGTGTCTTCGATTATGGAGTAAGACAGGGGATGCAAAATTACCAATCACATTGGATGAAAATGGAGAACCAATTGGACCTCATCAAAATGATTTTTCTTTTTTGGGAACAATTACTAGAAATTCACAACTGGCACCCTTGGATTACTTAGATTGGCGACAAGTACCATCTGGAAAGAAAATTGAAATATGGAATTATGTCTTGGTAATATATTTTAGTAAAGTGTTATTGAAACATACATTTGTTATATTCATTTTATTTTTCATTTAACAGAAGAAATTTACTATCGACCCAAAGGGAAAGAAATCGGTTCTACGTATAGTTAGGGATTGTTGGAGAAACTTCAAATCTGAAATCAAAAGAAAAAAGTTTATGCACCACAAAGACAAAACAGACAGACTTAATGATTGTCCTTCCCGTGTTGACCCATTGTAGTGGGCTTTTCTTGTGAATTTATGGGACTCTAATGACGAAAAGGTAAGATAATTAGTTATATATTATGTCTTCTCTTAGTTTTCATTGGTGATAAGGTTAATGTTCATGAACTATAGTTACGGAGTGCAAAGAATAGTATGAGTAGAAATTTTTTACCACACGACATACATCGGGGTCGATGCCCTATGCTTGTGTGAGAGTGAATGTGAGTGATTTTCCACATAATGATAATAATATCATAACACATTCACACTCTACTTTTAATTTATTTGTGTGGTTCTAATCTCCAAGATGTATCACTGTCACATTCATAATATAGGATAAAAGAACAACCTATTGGTTTGACGATCTCAAAGGATTTCTACTGTGACTGACTCAAAGGTACCTATATTGTTTTTTACTAACTGATATTTGTCATCACTAGTTGTGAAATAGTTCTTCCTCTTTTGTTTCACGTATGTCAAGTACACATTATTACATATCCTAGTTATGCACTCTGTTTTGGGCTTCCTAAAGTGATTACAACTAATTCTATTTCTTTTTTGCCTCTTTTATGTTTTATCATGTGCATAAGTGCTCACACAATTATTCTTTACACAGATAGATTCCTAAGTCCCACAGTCATTAATTAAATCATGTTAACAAATGCATTCATAGGCAACATGTGGTTGAGAAATATTGTGTACCATAACAGTTGTAGTCAAACCATAATTTCTACCATGAATTAGAATTGTTTCCTGTAGGTAATGTGTTGGCCCATAACACATGTAATTTCAGATGAGCTTCAGTCAACCCATAAACATCATTGAATTTTCTCACTCTGTATTGTGTGCATCTCTGTAATACGTGATTGATATAATATTAATATCCAGTGTTAAGTGTACAGTTCCAAACAAAGTTTATCTACATGGTTCTTTTGTTTATCTGGCCAGATTATTCTTCAAAACATCTATAGGATCCTGATGGGAAGACTAATAGTTTACTGTATTTTTTATGTCGGATAACCTCTTAAATATTGGTATTATTTTATTATCACCATGGGTAGATACTTCCCATCGAACTATTGCCTAGTTCATCATGTCAATTCTTGATTTCTTTTATTCATTTTTCTAACACATGGTATTGTTTCCTAGTCACGTCGTCACATCTTTTTCAATGATTGTTGCAGGTTAAATTTTAGGTATCCATCTCAATTTAGACAGGTTAGAGTATAGAATTATGTGGATTCATTGAATAATTAATTATTATTCAAGATTTGTGCATCACTGAAGTCATCTCGGTAGTAATACATATGACTGTAACTGGAACAACCTCATAGGACAATCCTTATGTTGCTTATTTAGATCTGACGATTGATATTATCCATTTGAATATTAGGCACACGCTCGCAATGTTTTTACATCTCGTGGAAGAAGGGATTTCCAATGTACAAAATCATCTAATATAAATGTTTTCTTCACAACTGTGGTACGCTAACTTTATATCACATTTCATTTTAGCTTAAATGAATCAATTAGTTTGATGAAGAATTGATGAATGAGCTATAATCAGAATTATGTATGCTTAATCTGATTTTGTTAATGTTTGTATAATTTGACTATGATTCTAGCTTAGTATAAGGGTTGTTTGTAGTGTGAGCTACATGGGGCTCTTTGGACAACCTCAAACTCATTATGCATTAGTTGGTCAGTAGCATTGGCCTTAAAACTACAAGATAAGTAGGCATACTTGACATTTGACCTCCCTTAAATGTGATTAGCTTTATAGGTACCTCTACATAGTTCTTTACTCTTCCTTTTCTTTAATCACTGAAAAAGTTAATATAATGTTTCATATACCAGAATAGTTTTTCATAATAACAAAGCTATTCTTGTTGTATTACTAAACTTAATTAATTTTGTATTGAATTGACAATGTCTTTTAGGATGTTCAGGGCTTATAAGAACATATTTAAGTGTTATAACCCCAAATTTTGGGTTCAAGTGGTGAGAAATATAATTTCTCATATTAAAGATGTTTGAACAAATAATCATATATTTGGTTGAGAATAATTGGATTTCGTTTAAAATAGCCTTGTTATTTGATTTGTGGGCTTTATTGGCTATTGGGCCCAATAAAAAGGAAAATAACAAAGGAAATTCGATTAATAAATGGATAATTGAATATTCGAGAAAAGAAATAATGGAAACCTCTAGAAGGCAAATACAAAGAGGATTTCGTGCCTCTTGGATTCCTTGGGTTCCAAGGAGTCTAAAGTTGCAAAGAAAAGCAATAAGAAAAGAAAAGATTAATTATGTATTTCTTTATTAGAGAAAGAAATTGGAAATAATGTGAAAATGTTAGAAATAAGTGGGAAAAGGTGTAATTAGGAGATCCTTTGAGGAATTTCGTATCCCAAGGATTTCTTATGATAAAAGGAATGCCAATGAGGGAAATAAAAGAGAAATAAAGAGAAATCCTCAGAAAGAAATATTTTATTCAGAAATAGACATGATAATGCAAAATAATGCATATAGATGCATCTAAAAGGATAATAATTATCCTTGAAAAGGGAATTTCGAAATAATGGAATGTCTTGGGATCCAAGGAGTCCCAATAAAGAGGAAAGAAAGAGAAAAATACCAAATTTGCAAAATAAAAGGATAATGTGATACATTATTAATCGTTGTTGTGATATTAAGAAAAAGAAAGTATTTTCTGTTAAGGAAAACTTAAATTCGAGGCCAATGGATTAAAATCCAAGGGAAATGACAATGAAAAGTGATAATTCTCGAATTTATTAATAACCAAAGCATAAGGAATATCAAGGAGGTAAAGAGGAGAGAGAAAGTTTCTTCTCATTGAAAGAATAGGAAACCAAGTTGGGAAAGGACTTGGTTGTTTCGTGGGCAAGTAGTCTGGGGTGTGGATAACCTTCCCCTATAAAAGGGGTAGAGCCCAGAGTCGGAGTTCCAGTGAGATCCCACGTCCTCCGCTCTCTCTCAACTTCCTCTTGCTTCCTTACGTATAACCCTAACTAGGGTGTAAACCTATCTTTGGAGCATCAAGGGTGGGTTTGGTGGTCCTGTTGGAGGCTATAGGGTCCCACTACCTCAACTAGTTGACTGGTGGACATCCTTTCGCCCTGATCGACGTGCAGTTGCGGCTGCAGGGCTGCAATGGCGCTCACGTGTGCAGGCCAGAAGCTCTTGAACAAGCCGCCTAGGCCGCGACCTGAGTGGCACCCCCGGTGTGTGGGAACGTGGAGGAGCCAATGGGGCACTTGCTGATGGTTTTCATGTCCGGAGTTGGGAGCTAGAGCCGCCCCTAGGGCTGCGCTCGGCGGCCAGGGCAGAAGCCTTCGAGCTGCCTAAGGTTGAAGAAGGGTAGGGGGCCGTTGGACGATTCTGCCCTTCGCGGGTTGAGGGGTCGGCCAACTTAACCAAGGGCAATAGAGTCATTTCGAAATGTTCTCCAAGCAAGTAAGTCACGCTACATGAGAAAGGGGACACATGGCGCGCTCCGGTTGGCCGAGTAAGTGTTTTCCTTGCAAAATTCATATCTAGCAAACCATAACTCGGATTTAGACGAATCTTATATGAAAATTGATCCTCAGAACGAGAGGAATCCATTAAAAATATTATCCAATATTGATTCCGTTTCTAATTGTAAAAGTACTATAAGATGATGAAAAGTGCATTAAAAACCCTATTTGTAATTAAAGGTTGAATCTTAGATGCTTAATGGGTTAATTGAATTGTTAATAACCTTTTGAATGATAATGATAGATTCGAACCTGATTTAAATGTAGAATTGCATGATTTAGGGTTATACCTCATATGAGAATGATTAAATAATTTAGAAACCCTAATTTAGGGTAAAAGGAGATAAGATCATATTTAGATTTAAAATTGTGAAAATATGATTGTTAAATGATAATTCTAAGTTTTGGTATATGAGAGTCCCTAATCCTGGATAAATACCCTAAAAGTGGTAATTAGGGTCTTTTCATGAGTAAAAGGTAGAAATGATGACAAAATGAGTTCATATGTTAATTAGACCCTAATGAGATTTGAATTAATGATAGATGCACATAATGATCTTGTCATGAATTAAAAGGAATAACAATAGTAGCTTTAATGTAAAAGAAGTTTAATAAAATAGAGATATGATGATTTGAAGATAAATTAAGTATCCAAGATCTTTAATGTGAATTATTTGGATAATTAGTGTTTCCTAGTGTATAAAAGTGGAAATAGTGATAAATAAGGTTCATATATGTGAGTTGAACTATAATGAAATATGATTTGTCAATTTGGAAGAAACTGAAGATGATAATTATCCTTAATGTTTTGGTTATGACCTAAAAGGATAAAGATAATAGTTTTAGCATTAAAAGTGATAAATGCCTAATGAAAGCTAAAACTCTAAAGGATGACCTAGAAATCTTAAAGTGGAATCCAAGTAGATCTTGAGGATGTTTTGAATAAAACAATGACACTTGGATGTTATGTATTAATTTCAGGATATTGATGATTGCTTGATTGTTTGTTCCTGAATATTAAATATTTGGACTTCAAGTTGCTCTGAACAGGTATGTGGTTACGCTTATGACTATACCGATTAGTTTTCTGAGGTTTGTATCGACGTTTCCCTCAATGCATGAAATAACTGTTGGATGTTTTAATTCATGCAACTATAAAGTGACTATGGCTATCACTGTGAGTATACATGTATAACTAGCTAGATCCGAGTTCACCCCTATGGCTATGCAAAGGCTAAGGATAACCTAGAGCAAGGTCTAGGGTATCATGAGTTAGAAACTGGGCTACACCTGAGTAGTGCCATGAGACTCTTAGCATACCATGAGTTAAGGAGTGGGCTACCTACGGGTAGTGCCATGTGACTCAGCCCTAGAAATTGATTCACCTATTAGGTGAAGTCATGAGGGGTAAAATGGGAATCTACCACATGGGAGGTAGTATCCTGGTTCACTACAGGGACAGCGCAGGGGATAGGGTACACATGGATCGCGTAGTTATACTTAAAACGTAAACTTGTTTGTTAAATGATAATAGAGTGTGATACATTGTTATAGATAATTGAATGATTATTGTTTTCCCCACATACCAGCTACGGCTGACCGACGTTTTGTTTGTCGGCATTTTAGGTACAATGAAAAGAACAAACAGTAAAGTGGCACATGTGATACTAAATGAGAATTAAAGTGCAAAGGAGGATTAGATAGATTAGTATCAGTGTGGATAGAAGAATAGAGATCCAAGTTTTCAAAATGTATGTAAAGAAAAATTTTATTACCATTTTCAGTATAGTCTTTTAGAATTTAATAATTGTTTATGGTTATATGTCGAACCTTTGATCCGGGATTAATGGGTGCGGCTTCAACCTCTTGGTCTCCCTTAATTGGGGGTTATCGGGAGGTGGGGTCGTAACATTTGGTATCAGAGCGTAGGTTCCTCATTTAACCATTAATAATTATTAAATTTTACAAACTCCATAGAACCCAAGGGAGTTATTAGAGGAGTATCCGAAAGACGGAGGTGTCTAGAAAGGGATCACGACTGGGGGCTGGCAAGATTTTCCTCCGCACCGCTAGTCGGAATACGAGGACTCCCAGACCCGTGTGACCTCCTGGCCAAAGTCTTAGGGTATGAATCGAAATAAGATACCTTTAGGACTTCTCATCTTATTCATCCCTTCTCATCACAAAAATTCTGATAAGGACCTAAAGGATTAGGGTTTCCTTTCTTCTCCTCACCCTCCTGAGGTATGGGTAAAGTTGATAAGGTTTAAGGGATCCTCCACCACATTAAAGGAAATGCATGTAAATAAGATGTCATGGACATAAGCTTAATAGAGTAAGCACAAATTAAAGGATGGATACATGCTTAGGTCGTATGACATAAGTTGTCATGTCCACATAAGAGACCTGAGGCTAGACCTTCTTGACAGGAGGATAAGATAGTCTTGGAGATAGAAATCTCCAATGCAAGTAGATACCTGGCTCCTCTTACAAGATGACGTTAACCCTAACCCTAAGTGAAGGTTAGAGAGAGAAGAGTGGGACCAGGTGTTTGTAAGAACATGCCGTTGGGATGCCATATGATCCATGGGTGACCTAACACCCTTAGCAACCCAACCCTGGGAAGGGTCGTGCATGTTAGGGTAAAGGATAGCTCCTTAAATGATGATGTTAGTGAAGGACCTTAGAAACCCTATGGGCTTGTGCAAGTAGGGTATAGCTGGCACCTAGGGCACGTCAGAGTGCTGACAGTAGGGTGAAACCCTGGATAAGGAATTATGATGGAGCATAAAGGGTTATGGATGATCTTGAGCGACCATAAGTTCGAACCTAGGCTTCACCCATGTAGAGCATGCTTTTGAGGTTTATCCTTCATGAAGAAAGGACCTCTAATGGTGAGGTTGGATGCGGGGTTAGCTCTAGAGAGAGAGTAGGAAACCCAGCAAGAGGGTTGGAAGCCTAAAAACCCTGAATAATGGATGATAGTGGTTGCTTCATGATCTATCCCTGAAGGTTGATGATATCTTGGTTGCCTTTAGAGGGACCAAACCCTAGAGATGAAGATGAAGCTTCTAGTGCCTATGTGCCTACGGTATATGTGTTTACCTTCCGAGGTAGGAAGAAGAGTTCCTTAGACTTAGAAAGGTTTTGTAGCAGGTTATGAGGCCTTGTACCGTGAGGGTTGTCCTTAGGGAGGACCCAACCCTAAGTGTTGCTCGAGTTGAAGGATGACAAGAACTGCATGTCATGCCTTTTGCATGTTTGGTTCGTAGTTAATAGTTAGAGTATGCAGTTGACACCTAAAAGTGAACCTAGGGTTCCTAGGCCTAAGAGGGGAAGTGGTATACCTAATGCTCATGATGAGAATTTAGTTGCTATAGAAGCGAGCATGGTACTCCTCATGTATAGAGGAAAAGGAAAACCCCCTTAAGTTTAAGGTATGTTTGATGAACCCCTCACATCTAGGTTGATAATAAAGAAAGGTATGATCTTGATCCAACATTGAGGAAAGAGGACAAGTATGACCTAGCATGGTACAGTAAGTGATCTGCTCGTGCCTTAATGGCTTGCTAGGGTTAAGTAGGCTCGGGTAGATGTAAATCCTGGACCTAAGAGCTTCTGTGACCTTAGAGATAGTTTTCCTCCCATCCGGGGAGAGGAACCCCTTTGGAAGGGTGCATATCAGTTTTGTTGGTTTAAAGTAACCTAAAGCGGTCTCATAGGATCTTGAGAAGCTAAGTGAAAGGTACATAGTATGAGTTTGAATCTACAGACCCATAGATATCCATCTCTATTGTATGTGAAAGTGTTACCATGGAGGTAACCAGTATGGGGCTTGACCAAGGTAGGCAGGTTGCCTTAATGCTTATGAGCGGATGAGAGTCGTCCCATGAATGCAGAAAGAGAGATGATGAAGACTTGGGTAAGATTCTAAGTGAACATGTACTATAATGGAAAATCCTAAGTCTATCCTAGGGTCAGGTAGGGATAAGACCGATGAAAGTAGGAGTTGCCTAATTCCCATGTTGCGCATGACTATAGGGTCGGGAGGTAACAGCTATCATTGTCTGAGGGCCATGGGTTAGGAGATTGATCACCTTCATGAACTCATGGGACCCAAAGGGCAGATGAGTAGGGCACTCTCTGGATGCATGAGGGAAGAGGGATGACCCCAAAAGAGTCGGTACCCTATAGACCTAGAGGAGATGACCAAGGATATAAACCTAACTAGGTTCAAGACTAGTTTGTTATCTTGTTGTTTAAGATGAAGAGACATATGTGGCACGTTGCAACTTAGATTTAAAGGTGTACTGGCAAGGTGAGATGTACCATCTCTACTCTTGGAACGGGAAGAACTCTGTATTTGGACTGCAGCCAAATGCTTATTTTCTTTTTTTATGGGAGAGAGAGATAGGACATTACGCATTCCATACACCAAGGATAAGAGATGTTTGGAACATTGCCACGAGAAATGGGGATAGAGAAGATATCTACCCTGGTAAAGTGAATGATACATGGATGGTTTGTAAACACTAAGAGGAATGAGGTAGTTCCCTTATGAGGATGTTTTTATCATGAGCTATGTGGAACTTACAAGTTATACCAGGTTGAGTTTGATCACCATGATGATGGAATCAGAGAGTGTTCTTATGAAGATGAACATATAGTTTAAGGTGACATGATAAGTGAAATACATGGAAGTGTAATGTTACCTAAGGATGTGAAGTAGTAATGGCTGCTCTGGTTGAGATACATCTGACTTGTTTGACTAGAAGCTAGAAGAGGTTGTTTGGCTAACCCAAAGTTTGAAAAGGAGAGGTGTTCGGATAACACTCAGATGTAACAAGATGCATTGAAAAGTTATGGTTGTTTGGTTAGCCAGGCTAGTCCTGGATGCAATGAAAGGATAAAACCTCATATGCACTTCTTTGGAGGAGAAGGTGACGAAACCCTGACTAGAGTGGTTTAGGGTTTCAGAGGATTTGATCTTGAAAGAATCATGACATACAGGAAATCATGATACACCACAGAAAATGGCAATAGCACTTTGGATGTTTAAGATGAGGTTGCATGTGGTTTATGGCCATGCAAGCCCGGAGGAAAAGGACGAACCCCAGTAACCCAGTGTATCGATATAGAGGACAAAAGAATCCCTGAGAGGGAACGGGAGATCGACACTATGGATGTTGTGATAGGTCTTCCCTGGGCCAAAGAAGGTCGAGATACAATATGGGTTATGGTAGGTCGTCTTACCTAGATAGTATGAGAAAGATAGAGTTCTAGTTGAACTACCCATGAGAGAGATGGTTCAACTACACCGGAAAGCAAGTTCAAAGGTTTTTGAGTTTGATATAAAGGTTCCCTTCCAAAAGGTGGAAGTAGGTACATTGAGAACTCTATGTTAGTATAGTTTATCACCCCTAACTATGGTTAGTATGATCCAGACTAAAGGGTCTGATGAGGGCAGGTGTGCTCGTTCAGGGTGATATCGAGAGATGGTTTTGTCCTATGAAAGATGTGAAGATAACCACCATAGCCAGTATCGAGTTTTATATGAAGCTCTATAAGGGAGGTTGTGTCGGTCACCACTTCAGTAAGGTGATGTTGGTGAAAGGACCACATGATGGTTAGAAAAGTACCACATGATGGTTAGAAAAAGGGACCCCAGTACGTGTAGATGAAGTCACTTTGATTGTGCAAGGGCTGAAAGGAGCCTATAGACGATGAGAGTCGTGAGAAGATGCAAAGTAGACTGACATACAAATTACTGTGGGAGAAAATGTGACATGAAAATCTGACCCCTCTAAGTTATAACTAAGAGAGTTGAGTCCCCGATACATGGGTCCATTAGAGATGGATGGGTGGAGAAGGTTAAGATTGACCTCACCCCTCAGATTAAAGTAATGTGAGATGAGTTCCATGTGTCCAATTTAGAGCACTATGTGAGGTACCCGACCATGTGCTGGGCAATGAACCTAGTGAGCCCCAAGGGAGGCTGAAATGACCTGAGTCACCTGTGCAGTTTATAGACGCCAGAGTGAAAGAACTCAGAGAAAAGAATAAGTGATGATAAAGGTTCTTTGGAAGTGCCATGGGTAGGGCAAAGCCACATAGGGGCCAATGATGGACATGGAAAAGTCTTATCCTGAATTGTTTGTTTGCTTGCCTGAATTTTGAGGACAAAATTCCTATAAGAGGGGAAGGATGTTATAACCCCAAATTTTGGGTTCAAGTGGTGAGAAATATAATTTCTCATATTAAAGATGTTTGAACAAATAATCATATATTTGGTTGAGAATAATTGGATTTCGTTTAAAATAGCCTTGTTATTTGATTTGTGGGCTTTATTGGCTATTGGGCCCAATAAAAAGGAAAATAACAAAGGAAATTCGATTAATAAATGGATAATTGAATATTCGAGAAAAGAAATAATGGAAACCTCTAGAAGGCAAATACAAAGAGGATTTCGTGCCTCTTGGATTCCTTGGGTTCCAAGGAGTCTAAAGTTGCAAAGAAAAGCAATAAGAAAAGAAAAGATTAATTATGTATTTCTTTATTAGAGAAAGAAATTGGAAATAATGTGAAAATGTTAGAAATAAGTGGGAAAAGGTGTAATTAAGAGATCCTTTGAGGAATTTCGTATCCCAAGGATTTCTTATGATAAAAGGAATGCCAATGAGGGAAATAAAAGAGAAATAAAGAGAAATCCTCATAAAGAAATATTTTATTCAGAAATAGACATGATAATGCAAAATAATGCATATAGATGCATCTAAAAGGATAATAATTATCCTTGAAAAGGGAATTTCGAAATAATGGAATGTCTTGGGATCCAAGGAGTCCCAATAAAGAGGAAAGAAAGAGAAAAATACCAAATTTGCAAAATAAAAGGATAATGTGATACATTATTAATGGTTGTTGTGATATTAAGAAAAAGAAAGTATTTTCTGTTAAGGAAAACTTAAATTCGAGGCCAATGGATTAAAATCCAAGGGAAAGGACATTAAAAGTGATAATTATTGAATTTTTTAATAACCAAAGCATAAGGAACATCAAGGAGGTAAAGAGGAGAGAGAAAGTTTCTTCTCATTGAAAGAATAGGAAACCAAGTTGGGAAAGGACTTGGTTGCTTCGTGGGCAAGTAGTCTGGGGTGTGGATAACCCTCCCCTATAAAAGGGGTAGAGCCCAGAGTCAGAGTTCCAGTGAGATCCCACGTCCTCCGCTCTCTCTCAACTTCCTCTTGCTTCCTTACGTATAAACCCTAACTAGGGTGTAAACCTATCTTTGGAGCATCAAGGGTGGGTTTGGTGGTCCTGTTGGAGGCTATAGGGTCCCACGACCTCAACTAGTTGATTGGTGGACATCCTTTCGCCCTGATCGACGTGCAGTTGCGGCCGTAGGGCTGCAATGGCGCTCACATGTGCAGGCCAGAAGCTCTTGAACAAGCCGCCTAGGCTGCGACCTGAGTGGCACCCCCGGTGCGTGGGAACGTGGCGGAGCCAATGGGGCACTTGCTGATGGTTTTCATGTCCGGAGTTGGGAGCTAGAGCCGCCCCTAGGGCTGCGCTCGGCGGCCAGGGCAGAAGCCTTCGGGCTGCCTAAGGTTGAAGAAGGGTAGGGGCCGTTGGACGATTCTGCCCTTCGCGGGCTGAGGGGTCGGCCAACTTAACCAAGGGCAATAGAGTCATTTCGAAATGTTCTCCAAGCAAGTAAGTCACGCTACATGAGAAAGGGGACACATGGCGCGCTCCGGTTGGCCGAGTAAGTATTTTTCTTGCAAAATTCATATCTAGCAAACCATAACTCGGATTTAGACAAAGCTTATATGAAAATTGATCCTCAGAACGAGAGGAATCCATTAAAAATATTATCCAATATTTATTCCGTTTCTAATTGTAAAAGTACTATAAGATGATGAAAAGTGCATTAAAAACCCTATTTGTAATTAAAGGTTGAATCTTAGATGCTTAATGGGTTAATTGAATTGTTAATAACCTGTTGAATGATAATGTTAGATTCAAACCTGATTTAAATGTAGAATTGCATGATTTAGGGTTATACCTCATATGAGAATGATTAAATAATTTAGAAACCCTAATTTAGGGTAAAAGGAGATAAGATCATATTTAGATTTAAAACTGTGAAAATATGATTGTTAAATGATAATTCTAAGTTTTGGTATATGAGAGTCCCTAATCCTGGATAAATACCCTAAAAGTGGTAATTAGGGTCTTTTCATGAGTAAAAGGTAGAAATGATGACAAAATGAGTTCATATGTTAATTAGACCCTAATGAGATTTGAATTAATGATAGATGCACATAATGATCTTGTCATGAATTAAAAGGAATAACAATAGTAGCTTTAATGTAAAAGAAGTTTAATAAAATAGAGATATGATGATTTGAAGATAAATTAAGTATCCAAGATCTTTAATGTGAATTATTTGGATAATTAGTGTTTCCTAATGTATAAAAGTGGAAATAGTGATAAATAAGGTTCATATATGTGAGTTGAACTATAATGAAATATGATTTGTCAATTTGGAAGAAACTGAAGATGATAATTAGCCTTAATGTTTTGGTTATGACCTAAAAGGATAAAGATAATAGTTTTAGCATTAAAAGTGATAAATGCCTAATGAAAGCTAAAACTCTAAAGGATGACCTAGAAATCTTAAAGTGGAATCCAAGTAGATCTTGAGGATGTTTTGAATAAAACAATGACACTTGGATGTTATGTATTAATTTCAGGATATTGATGATTGCTTGATTGTTTGTTCCTGAATATTAAATATTTGGACTTCAAGTTGCTCTGAACAGGTATGTGGTTACGCTTATGACTATACCGATTAGTTTTCCGAGGTTTGTATCGACGTTTCCCTCAATGCATGAAATAACTGTTGGATGTTTTAATTCATGCAACTATAAAGTGACTATGGATATCACTGTGAGTATACATGTATACTAGCTAGATCCGAGTCCACCCCTGTGGCTATGCAAAGGCTAAGGATAACCTAGAGCAAGGTCTAGGGTATCATGAGTTAGAAACTGGGCTACACCTGAGTAGTGCCATGAGACTCTTAGCATACCATGAGTTAAGGAGTGGGCTACCTACGGGTAGTGCCATGTGACTCAGTCCTAGAAATTGATTAACCTATTAGGTGAAGTCATGAGGGGTAAAATGGGAATCTACCACATGGGAGGTAGTATCCCGGTCCACTGCAGGGACAGCACAGGGGATAGGGTACACATGGATCGCGTAGTTATACTTAAAACGTAAACTTGTTTGTTAAATGATAATTGAGTGTGATACATGGTTATAGATAATTGAATGATTATTGTTTCCCCCACATACCAGCTACGGCTGACCGACGTTTTGTTTGTCGGTGTTTTAGGTACAATGAAAAGAACAAACAGTAAAGTGGCACATGTGATACTAAATGAGAATTAAAGTGCAAAGGAGGATTAGATAGATTAGTATCAGTGTGGATAGAAGAATAGAGATCCAAGTTTTCAAAAGGTATGTAAAAAAAAATTTATTACCATTTTCAGTATAGTCTGTTAGAATTTAATAATTGTTTATGGTTATATGTCGAACCTTTGATCCGGGATTAATGGGTGCGGCTTCAACCTCTTGGTCTCCCTTAATTGGGGGTTATCGGGAGGTGGGGTTGTAACATTAAGCATCATAAATGGCTTAATAATTTTTCTCAATGGTAACTATAAAATTATAATAGTTGACATCAAACTTTCTAGCTTACAGCACCTAGGCTGTCATGGGCAACATTCACAGAAACATATGCTTCTAGGTTTCCAATATTTAGTCTTTTTTACATTTATATATGATTTCTTAGTGAGATAATGATGTAAATGAAACATCAAACCATTCTAGATGAAAAAATGTGAAGATGACAAATTCCAATTTAGGAGTTTTCATCCCTAAATATTCTAGCTCATAATATTAAATTCAGCTTTGATGTACTAGTGGCATGCTCCTCAGGTCATTAGAACTCTAGATTTAGAAATCCAGATGATGGTAATTAGGTTGAACGCCATTACATATGGTTTATGTATGTAGAAACCTAGATGAAGGGTCATTAGGCTGGAAGGCGTCAGCTTCTTCAGCATTGGCTAAATATATTGATTCCTCAATTGTTAAGCTTGCACTACTCTTTCTGACCTTGTTAGATGAGACAACTTTTACTGGCTCACAGCCAATGCGTGCAGCTGGATCACTGGATTATGGGTGTCATTCAGACTAGATTTGGAATTGTTGACATGCTCTAGATGACATGGGGATTAACAGCGTGTTGTCATAATGACTTGAAATGAGAGAAGCACCCATGTTCAAAGACTGATTACATGACAACATATGATCCTATCAATAATTTGCATGACCAATGACTTATTTTCCAATATAAAGCTTATGTTGACCCTATACGACCATCTAACAATGGACTGAAGCTTTTATGAAGCCTTGTCTTTTTTGCCCTGGGCTTGAAATAGTTCTTGTGTTCTGGTTTTTCCATGTTTTGACTTGGTTGGATGTGTCTTGAAAGGAATGTTATTTTGATAAGTTTTCTATTTGACTCAGATTTTTGTGATAAGGTTCATGCTTGAGAGAGCACCTTCATGGCTTTGGTGTTTTGGGCTCTATTCAGGTATGATTGGACTGTGTGAAAAGGTTGATTATAGTGACCTTTCATATACATTTGACTATGTGTGACCACTTGTTCTGACTGGTGCATGAAATGGACCATGTGAAAGGGTTGATTTCTATATTGGCTAGGGATAGGTAGGCCAAAAGGGTATGATCCAAATGTCATAAGAACCTCACATCCTTTTCCATTATATTGAACAGACTTTCCCCTACCCTTTGTCCAGATCAAAGGCTTCTAGATAATGACAAGTTTGAACTACAAAATACTAAAAATCTGCATCCTGAGCAATCACAAGATAGGTATGGCTTACAACTCAAATCTTTTGTGTTCCTTTATGGTGTATATAACTAAATGGTTTTGAATCTAATATTAAGTATAAAATATAATCTGACATGCCTCAAAAGACTTCATACCACTTATACTTTTCTCTCAATTGGAATAAATAAGTCCTTGAGGCTCCAATCTGAAGCTTAAACCGCTTGTCAGCTCCAATTTGTGTATGCCCAATACTTAGCAAACTTTAAATTTGCTTATTGATCTCAAACAATTTAGACCCCTACAATCCCACCCCAACCCAAAGTTAGTACAATACTCAGAAAGATTTTTTGTTCATTCAAACTTGTTTGTCATTCAAAGTCAGTCCAATCAGAACACTAATTGTGCCCTTTTGGATCAAGAACTTAGAGCCTTCTACAGATTTCTTAGAATCTTATATTTTGTAATCATTCAAAATCTGCATTGCAAATATATGAGCATAGATATGTAGAGATCCTAAGAGATTTTAATTCAGTAATGGTGGCATAATTTCAACATGTAACCCAACATAGTTGCATATTGTAT
Source organism: Alisma plantago-aquatica (assembly GCA_963693085.1). Taxonomy (NCBI): domain Eukaryota; kingdom Viridiplantae; phylum Streptophyta; class Magnoliopsida; order Alismatales; family Alismataceae; genus Alisma; species Alisma plantago-aquatica. Next base: position 1,146,910,690 of record OY856412.1, read on the forward strand.
ATTTTGTGTTTGTTTTGTAAATTTTCTTTTCACTCCTTTTGTAGATGCACTTTGAAGACTCTAATTATCTTGGACCAGCCATCTTTGCCTTTTAAGAGACTAGTGACATTGTTTTTGTCCTGGCATGTACATGGAGTATTTTTTTACTAAAGAAGAGATGTAAAGAACATTTACTAACTAATATAGCTCTTTATCTGCTTGCAATGGTTATAATATGATTCAACTGATTCTTTTTTCCTTGCATATTATTCTATTGCCATACTTAAGCAATTTATTCTCGTTATTTACATAACGATCTTGTTTACTTTTAGGGCAAAAGGTTGTCAGTGACATTATCATTCTAATTATGGTGAGATTGATCTCATCAAATAAACCATGTTTGGATGTGTTTCAATGATGATGACAAGAATGTGTGGAAGAGGTACTATGCTTTACATGATTTTAAAGGATCTTTTGTATATGTTTTAAGATTTAGAGTTTTTTTGACGCTGACGATCCGAGCTTGATGTGTCGAGCCTATGTCCTTCTTTGTGACTCACCTTTGTTGAGAACAGTTAGTGTTCCTTGGAGGTACTAGCTCTGATTGTAATTGCATGGTCCTCCATTAATTTTTGTTTTTCTAGATTCATTGTGTATGTCTCTTGAAACATTGCTTCTAATTGCATTTACAAGAAAAAATCAGACTCAAACAATCATGGACCCATATAAATAGTTGTTTTTCATAATTTATTACTTAATGTAGGCATTTGTCCTCTCTGATGGATTAGGCTTACTTCTACAGAAGGTAGTATGCACATATTTTGAGCTATATTCTATAATGAATTTGTACAATCTACCACTAAAATATTGTTCGTAAATGTGTACTACTCTTCCCCATGATGTATGTAGTCTTGTTCGTATATGCGTACTGCTCTTCTAAAGGACTCTTCTATACCTAATTGCTGATTGATGGTTTAATGGGCTGAGAACTAATGGTTATCTACACTATTGCTAGTTAGAGTTACTTTTCCTCTATACTCCTCTAGGAAAATAAATATACACTATAAAACCTAGCACTAAGATTGGCAATTCCATCTGACCGCCCATACGTATGCTATGGATACATTAACAAAAAAGATCAATCTAGTGTGTTGGGTTGTATGCTAGAGACATTCTCACAAAATTCAAAACTCTAGATTCATACTCTATGTTTCCAACCCCATTTACCGCTAGATACTCAGTCAAAGAAAACTAAACCAAAGGATTACCGCTTGTTAAATTTAAGATTTTACTTGCACTATGGGTATGAGTTGCATGCTTAGTACATAAGGGATAAATTATTTGATTGTTATCATATTCATATAGATATTTTTTTCTCAAAACCATTTGAATATCTAAAAAAACTTTTGTTTGAGTTTTTTTTCTATTTTTAGATCCCTAAGACAATCTGGTTCACTATAGTATCTTAAAGAAGTTCTATTATTAGTTTCTTAAGTGATAATACTATAGATCTAGTGAAAAAGCTCACAATATCCACCACCAAAACCTCATGTTAGGTAGTCAACTTACCTTGAATAAGAGGGACTATTGGATGAGAGATGTGATCAGTCATTGAAGGAAAACTATGGGTTGGTGATATAGAGTTGTCTTTTTGTAAATAAGCAAATACTGCCTCACCTGGATATTACATATACCTTCTTTTGTAGCTTTGGATAGTAGTTGATGTATTCATATCATCTATTATTTCTAGACTTTTTTTCTTCTTGGAATTTGCATGAAAATTTCAGTGACTAGTATTGAAGTACATGACTTTCTAAGAAATTTTCTTCTTCTGAGTTTCTATGTTACAACTCCATTCCTTAATGAATTTGGCACTTCGGGACAATATATTTTGTTTTAGTACTATGACCATTATATATTTTAGAAACAAAGCTAAGTAGGCTAGACTGCACATAGACTAAGGAAAAATTATTGTACGGGCTCCCAGTTATAGAATGCTAGGAAAATATAAAACATCCATAGAAGATATGCTTGATATTTTCACTAGGGGCCTTATAACGAGATCCACCATGTGAAGGGGAATAAAAAATTATAGGGTTCTAATGATTGAGGAAGGTTGAGGCATGTGAGATCCACCAAAAAGAAAGAAGTTAATGAGAGACAGGCAGAACATGTAGCTCTTGGGAGGTAAAAGATGAATGTTGACATTTATAATTTCAGGACATATACCTTTACTGTGGCAATCTATGCTCTTTCCTGCCAATAGCTAACATACTTTCATAAAAATTTAGTGGAATTAGTTACTGTGTTTGGTCATAGTCCTTAAGAACCTCAGTGGGTAGATCCAAGTATGTTGATTGGAGTTGTTCCCACCCACCCCCTTCTTTCCCCTTCCATGCCCTCCTTCTACCCTCTCCTCCACATACATATTGTTGTAGCAACATTGAAGTAGTAAGAACAAGAGAGGTGGAACTGATAAGATGTTGGTCATGATTGGTAGAGAAAGAGCAAGGAGTGAAGGAAGAAGAATGTTGCAAGGATAGAAGGCAACAATTGTAATCATCCTCTGGTGGACCTGAAGCAACAAACTGGTCCTATCAATCCTCACAACCAAGGGTACCAATCCTTATTTTCTTGTCTACTTATTGAAGGGAAATAGTGGCTACAGAATTCTCTGTGGTGATGGTTGTAGACTACTCTTCAACCATGGTAGTAAAGGCTCCAAACAATGGGGCTGCATAGAGTGCCTGTGTTTCCCTTTTTCAATTGCATTAGGATACCAATGTAACATGCTATCAATAACTAAATTAAACCTCCAAGGCAAAACTAACAGGCACCTAGCCTAACTACTCAGTCATCCTTGCCAAAGTAATGGTCTGCTGGCCGTTGTAACCTTGTTAAGCTTTCTTAGGCTGCATGATACATAGCAATATGCTTCTTCCTGAAGTCTTGGTAGGGATCTTATCTACATAAACATCAGGCTTCTCGACCATTATTTTTTTGACCTATTTTAAAGCAATCATTGTTGTTAGGAAATTCCCATTTTATATCTGTACTATGAATGTTCCTTGCTAGTTTCTATTGGGGATCCAGTTTCATGTTGATGTAGTGTTTACCTTGGAGAAAGTTGGAGTTTTTTTTATTGTTGATATATATTTTAAGAGGCTTGCCATGACTGTAGGTCTTCCTATCTTCGTGTGGTTTGGTTGTGTGATGTGGATATTATAGTCTCTCTATCTACTCCCTCCCCATAGCTTGGTGCTACAGTAGCAGACCCCAACACTACTCCCTCTGGGCAGTAGTAGGCTTCCAAGGGCACCTTCACATGCTCTTTCAATCCACTCTTCGACCAGCCCTTCAATCCTCTCTTTACCTCTCTTTATCCCTTCCTGTCTCTTGATCCATTGGTCACTTATTACTACTGCTACTATATCCAGTAGGTGTCTAAATTGGAGGTAGCAGTAAGTAGGAAGATAAGAGAGGAGTTGAAGTGATGGTCAGGGTGTTTGGAGAGGAGTATCCCATGGTATTGATACAAACTTGCAGAGGAGTATCCCACGGGCTTCCTCTCCTCTCTTCTCGATGTTGGGGGTCAAATCAGCAATAGTGGCAATGATTTTCTTCCTTCTGGTTGGTGACTTCTACTAGTCATGCAAAAAGAACCCAGGAGGTGTTATAATCAAGTTGGAATGGTCCTATGGAAAAGGATGAGGGCAAGGACTTGACCCTTATAATGTTTGAGCAAGTTGTTATGAGTGGGCAGAGGACGAAATCCGTTCAATCAAAGGATATCTGGTGCTGCTCTCATATGGTTCATATAGATAGAATTCACTTGTTATGGGCTACTGTTGGATCTTCTGCACTTGTACCATGTGAGAAATGAAGACTAGGAATGAATTGCTAAGCATAACTAGTGCAACTCTAACTCTACCCATATTTACTATGTATATAAATTAGGAAAGTCACTCAACTAATATGACATTACCCAGATCCACAAATTAATAGAATGAATCCTTATAATTAGTGAAAGAGGTCTAGACTTTTTTGATGATATTGGGATTATATATGTTGTTGGTAAGCAAATTTTGTGTTCCAAAGTGATAAAAATCACATTTGAACACATTGGGAATAGGCTAAAGGAACAAGTTTGGAAGTGGGGTGATTTAAGTATATTTAGTGTTCTAGAGTGATCGCTCAAGCATATACTCAAGTAACTATTATATTATTCACATCTTAGTATTCCCAAAATGTTTTTCTATATATGTATATATTGAAATATATAACAAATTTACTCATGGCATGAGCAAAACCAATACAGTCTCTATGTTAATGGGTGACCGCTTTGAAAATTGGTCTTACACCCAAGGTACAAAAACTTAGATCTTGTTATGAAGTTGTTGAATTTTAATATACTTCTATTCCTCCTATGTTGTTGTTGATCTATTTCAAGTGGTAACACAATCTTTTGATCTTTAACATGTAGGGTTCATATGTTTTATATTTCCTGTTCCAAAAGCTTAATGAGAAAGTTCACATGTCTAACCTTGAGAAACTAGAGGACAATAGCTTTTCTAATAAACCTCCAAGAGTTTCTCTTGCATATCTGGAACACCATATAGTGATATAAAAGAATTAGAGAAGGTTTATCATGATACTAGGAAATTTTGATAAAGCTTTAGCAAGTACTGTGTAATATATGCAACATTCCTAGAAGCAAGTCGTATTCACATTCAAGTATTATTTTCCAACAAATCATGGACTCTACGGATGATATACCAGTAGTTATAAAACCACAAACCCTGTTCACTTATGTAGAAGTTCCCATGTACTTTATTTTGGTAGATCAGACTTTCCACCTTATGTTCCTCAAGATTAATAACCAACTTTAGGTGACATGGTGGCCATCATCTTCATCCAGACTAGCAATTTCACATCATTTTCTGCTAATGTTGACAAGGATATCTCTTTTGATATTGTGGCTATGCCTTCCTTTTTCTTCCCTATTGGTTGGATAAAGATCGAGCTGACTTTTTGCTAGTCTTTTTTTGGGTTTCGGAATCTTCTTCCTGCATGTTGACAAGCTGCACTCTATCTTTTGCAATTAGCCTGGTTGTAGTTAGGCTCACTTTATTTGTGTGCTCTGTATTAAAGTTGTAAATCTAAAGTTATAACTCGGTCCTGATCTATAATATATGAAAATCAATGGAGTTTGATCTATGATTCTAGGGTTGTATTCCTTCTATGTGCTTATTACAGATTGAGGATGATTTCTTACTTATCTGTTTGCGTGCTAGTTGTTTATTAAGCATGTGTTTGAATCCAACTCAATTTTGTTTGTCTAGCAATTGTGATCTTGGCGGCTAATCTGGTTCTTCTATGTAAGGTTGGCTACAACTGGAGATGGACGGAGTGTTTCTACACTTTTAACATTTTAGGATTTCATCTTTCTTGTCAAGAATGATCTCAATGGAAAAGAAAGAGTGACATTGACTGACTTCCTTATTTGGAAGTAGAGCCTAGAAAGTAACCTTTTGAACAGACTGTTAGGGATATGTAAGAAAAATATAGTCATGAGGTTGTCCCACTAACAACTTAGTTCATCTTGAGGCATTTGTTTTTTTCACAGAGGTAAGTTGTTTCCTTTAATTATTATGTTCCCTAGTTTTACTAGATAATTGATAATGGAGTTTCATTTTCTCCACTGCATTGTGTTTATTTTTTCCTCTAGATCCTTGTTGTGGTTTATGTGATGCCTGACGGATGCCAAGGAGCCACCATGAAAAGTATGATAGTGTCCTCAATGATCTAAAACCCCAAATCATCTATGCATAAGCTTCTGTAAGTGTTCAATCGATTTCAATTCCTTCCTTTGTTGTTTAGTTTTTAGGAAAGCAACTTCTGTAACTTGCTTGACTGAAGATATAACAATGTTGTTGGAATACATATAATATCTAAGCATCCATTAGTCTTTTGTATCACCTTTTGTAAATATATGAATCATGACAATAGGCTATTGCATATTTATTACTGGAATATGAGCATGAAATTGGACTGGAAATATATAGTTGATAATTTTTTAATGCCTCCCCATTTGTAAAACCTTTTTTTCAGGATGAAGAGAAGTACAAGCTTAGACATCATAGTAATTTCTATTATCTAAATTAGAGATTGAGCTTAACAACGTCAATAATTCAAATACAAAATATAAGAAGTATCTAAGACAGCCCAGGCACAACATGTGCTCTCCTGTGAAGTATGACGATGCAACTCCATTTGAAGCCCAGGTCCGTCCAATCACATCTGTAGTAACAACCACAGGAGCAACAGTGTATCATGATATGTTGCAATTTGATATGGCTCTTTGCTACTATGAGAAGGTTGCATTGCATAGACCTATGTATATATATGAACAGCCATTGTCAGCAACTACAAACATAGTGACCAACTTCATAGGGACGATATTCCTTCTATCTTTGCTTCAAGGGTTTCTTTTAGATTCTTATCTCGGGAGCTTTTGGACGATGATGGCCTAACAACAAGAGCTCAAACAAAAGAAGAACACAATAAGGATGTTA